>APFE031508376.1:15052-74115 GCA_000404065.3 Pinus taeda | reverse complement strand
TTATTCTTAAACTAGTTGTTATAAGAATATTATTTGATCTTAATAATCATTATTAAATATTATTTTCCATAAACTAGTTGTTATATGATCTTTTGGTCTCTACATCACCCTCTATTTAAGCATGTGCCATGATCTGCACCTTCATGGTACTGACGATGAACCACACTTCATGGTACTGACGATGAACCACACTAGGTTCGAAACGCGTCGGCAAATTTTTCTCTTATGTGATTTCTACCGAAAAGACTATTCGTAAAGAAATTATCTAATTTGTCTTTAAAAGTTTGTAATTTTCATAATCATTATCACATCAAATTTTAAAATTTCTTTTTTAAAAAAGAAATTTTAAATTGGGAATTATATTAGTGAAATATTATATACAAATCTTGTTAAATTTTTCAAAGAAATATAATTTTCTTTATACATAGAAAATGTTTAACTAATCTTCCTAAAGGTTTTTGAAGTAGTTTTCTTTATACACTGAAAAAATTCAACCAATCTTGGTGAAGGCACTTAATCTTTCATTCGAAGGAGAGATACTAATGAGAGAGATTTATGTAAGAAAAATAAGCTAAAAACAAGGACCGTGAATATATTTAATGAAGTTCGCAAGAGTGTTGTTGATGATCCTCTAGATATCATTTTCCAATGCCATTCCATCTTTAGATAACATGTCTAGTTCATAGTTCTTGTCCTTGTAAATATGTGTAAAAAATATGTGAGAGACGGCTTATTTTGGAAGCTTGATGTCATGTAAAAGAGGTTGCACTGGGACGTTGTGAAAATTGTACTATCCTTTTATCCATTGCCATTCCATCTTTAGATAACATGTCTACTTCATAGTTCTTGTCCTTGTAAATATGTGTTAAAAATATGTGAGAGAAGGCTTATTTTGGAAGCATGATGTCATGTAAAAGAGGTTGGACTGGGACATTGTGAAAATTGAACTATCCTTTTATCCATTGAATCACAAGCAAAGAGTCTCTCTAAATTTGGATTAGAAAATTTCTAGTTTCTTGAGCTAGCTAGCATTAAGACTAATTTTAGAGACATAAAAATATGTCATGAATGGGGGATAGATATTCCTCCAACCATGTCTTTTGGGAGGAACACTGCGGAAACTCCATTAAAGAAAGCCCAAGGAAAATATTTATTTATTGATTCTTCAGGGGAGTGCTATGTTATGCACCCTTCCTTGTATTGCAGAAATGCAACGTGGATGTTCATACTTTGGATAAAAAATTTCAAAGGTATGGTATCCTATCTTTAGAGAGCTTGGAATTTCAAGCTAGCCAAATTCCCCAAGTTATGTTTAGATAGAGCGCTTTATATCTCTTTATTTCCATGTTCATGCACTAGCCACTTAAGGGTCTCTTCAATCGAGTTCCCCTTCCAAGAATTTTTCAAACTATTCAAGTGATCTATTTCTTACCAGACATCTAGAGTATAAGCACATACCAGACATATGAATTAAAAATATATATTATATATATATATATATATATATATATTATATATATATATATATATATATATATATATATATTAATATATTTTATATATATAATACAAATAATTTGAATAAAAATAATTAATGATTAATGATTAATTAACTAATAATTAATAGTGAAGAGGCATGTCTCTAAGGACATTACCGTTGTGAAGAGGTACTTGTCTAAGGTACATAAGCTGGCCCTCGCCCTCGTGCTCATTGTAATCATCTTGCTTGTATTCAAATATTCTTATATATAATTACTTGTCATACAATAGATGTCTTTGTCTTCGAAGTGTTCTGAATATTATTGCAGAGCATAAACTAACTTTGTTTGTTATATTGGTATAAGATCATTCCTCTGTACATACAAACTTTGTTCGTTATGTTGGTAATATCTTCTGAGTATACAAACCTTCTTCGTTACATTGGTATCAAAGTCGTTTGATCCTCTGGCCACTCAATCGATACATGGAGTGCGTTCTCTGATCCAGGTATTTGGCCATATAATTTCCCAACCTTGTTGTCGTTGAAGCGTTTGTTACACAAGTATTTTTATATATTCTCCATATATATATATATACATATGTATGTATTTAAAGTAATATATATATATATATATATATTATATATATATATTAAAAAAAATTGAAGATAACAAAAATAAGGGAGGAATATATATATAATAAAAATATATTAAAAAAAATATAATGATAATTTGATAATTTGACTATATATATATATAAAAAACAAATAAATATTACATGTTTCTTACCTGGCCCGCGCAAGGGAATACCATTGGGGTCGTTACACTGTCAGCAGCCTCCACAGCACACTGGACGACTAGCCACTGACAAACTAGCCGCCATAGCCGTTGGAGCAAGTTTCTTCGTATCCACTGCCCAAACAACCCCGCCACCTTCTCAGCTAGTCGACATCTCCAGCGACTGTGACGTACGCCAACTATTGATCCTTCTGTCTTCTCTGTGTTTCCCCTTATTTTACCGCCAACAAATCCGTAGCCTTCCTTCAATCCCAACTTTCCACTACCCCACTACCCCTCTGCCATTTAACTTGAATCACCAATTGCCATTTGTATAATTCACAACACGAAACTATATATATTAATTTTTATTCATTTGTACAACCACAGTCATTTAAACAACCGCCTTCATCCATATACCCATATGTACAGTCTCAGCAAAAGATTCCTTATCATAATTTGAAGACATAAGTATTATATGGGCTATGATTCTTTTGGATTTGTGTGAACATAAAGGTAGATTTATATATATGTGGTGCGAAAAGTATTAAAAGAACAAGTTTATTAAAGGGAAATTTAGTATTATTGAAGAAAGGTGAACCCAATATTGGTCATAACCATATATATATATATATATATATATATATATATCCTAGATTCCACTAAAAGAGTTAAAAGTATTAAGCCTATATATGAAGGATTTGAGTGATTAAATTTAATAATAGAAAATATTAGGAAGTAATTATTATATTTCTAAGTTTATAAGGGATATTTTGAAAGTATAAAGGAGGAATATTTTTAAAACTGTAAAGCTAATTTCAAAAAAAGAAAAACAGAGATCAATGATGAAAGATTTCGTAAAACCTTTAGTAAATGTGTTAGTACACTATTTAAAATCAAATGATCACTCGCACTAAGAGATACTATAATCTCTATCATTCCTACTGAAGATAGTAATTATGTTAGTACTAAATATGCTAACGAATTAGTGATTCCTAAATTGAATGTAATTGAAACGAGTTTTTTTTACACAAGTGACAAACAATACGACATAAACAATCTACAACTAGGTATTGGGGATTATACTTTTATCTTGCAATTCACCATGAAAACCTTATTTTTTTTACAATAGTGACATTGTTTTGGGCTCACCCTAGATGGAAACTCTAGGGTCCTTCATCCTAATATGAAAAATAAGATTTTTACATTTTTATACAAAAAGAAAAAAATAACAATACAAGATGTTACATTGAAGCCAAATTTAGTAACACTAGAAGACATACAAGATATTTCAAAAGTAATTTTTCAAGAAGGTAAAAAGGTACTACAAAATATGCAAAGAGAAGTTGACAAGATCACTGCTAAAAAAAATGAAGAAGTTTCTCGGCTTAAAGACCATAGTGAAAAATTACTGACACAAATTAAAAAGCTTAAGAAGGATAAGAAGTCATTGGAAAACAAGGTACAACAACTATCGAGAAAGAAGCATTAAATGAAAAAGTCCAAGTTGAAGAGAAATGAGTAAATACTGATCCACTGAATATCACAACTCAAGAATAAGACAAGTCAATTGAATAAAAAGACACACTTAGATGTTGTAGTTCAAACAATGAACATCCCAAGTGAGGGTTTTGTAACCAACTCAACAACATCGTCACCTGAAGTAAATCATAATATTGCCACACACATTATAAAGGAAAGACAAAACAAAAGAACTACTTATCTACATCTAAATCACAAGAACAAATATCTCAATCAATCTATGAATCTGTATCACTTAGAACATAAACAAAAAACTTATGTTCCACATAATATTGAAGTTTGCACAATTCAATTCAGTGATAACAATTCATCACAAGTTTCTAGTAACCAAAAGATTCCACAAAAGATTGAGTTAGGATGGTCAAGCACATTCTTAGTTCAATAATTTTATTTATTACTCCAAGGATCATATCGTCTTGTATCAATGAATATGACATTTCTAAGATGAGAAGACATTCCAAAAAAAAAGAGTAAGCTTTGAGGACAAAGCTTTTTGAAGAGGAAAGCAATGTTATGAATATATATATATATATATATAACAATAATAATGATTATGATTAATTAACTAATCATTAATAATGAAGAGGCACATCTCTAAGGGCATGACCATTATGAATAGGTGCCTGCCTAAGGTATATAAGTAGGTCTTCACGCTCATTGTAATCATCTCACTTGTATTCAAATATTTTTATATATAATTATTTGTCCTACAATGGATGGCTTTGTCTTCAAAGTGTTCTTAAGATTATTGCAAAGCATAAACGAACTTTTTTCGTTACATTGGTATCAGAGAATTCCTCTGAGTATACGAACCTTGTTCATTACACATGTCTTTCGGGAGGAATACTTGGGAAACTCCATTAAAGAAAGCCCAAGGAAAATATTTATTTATTATTTCTTTAGGGGAGTGCTATGATATGCATCCTTCCTTGTATTGTGGAAATGCATAGAGGATGTTCATACTTTGGATAACACATTTCAAAGGTATGGTATCCTATCTTTAAAGAGCTTAGAATCCCAAGCTAGCCAAATTCCCCAAGCTATGGTTAGATAGAGCCCTTTATATCTCTTTATGTCCATGTTCATGGACCAGTCACTTGAAGGCCTCTTCAATCGATTTCCCCTTCCAAGAATTTTTCAAACTATTCAAGTGATATATTTCTTACCAGACATCTAGAGTATAAGCACATATCAGAATACGATGGGAGTTAGTCTCAGAGTCAACTTCACAAAGGCCACATTGACCTAGTTCCTTATAGGGTCTATTTTTTACCAATAACCATGTGAAGATTTCTTATTTGGATGGGAATTTAAACCTCTAGAGAATCATTGACCACAAGATTGTGGGTTGTTGATATCCTCAATAACAAGGAATTTGGATCCTTGTCTGGGCTCATAGTTCCATGTAGGACTCAAAGACAAAATGAGTTGATCTTCTTGATCATTTAGATTTATGAAACAACTTCTTAGCTTTTGAGTATAGAGTTCCCAAATTTATGCCATCTCCTCTCAAAATATGATCTCCTCCCCAAGAAATCCATTGTTGTGACCTATCCAAACTGTTGACTCCCTAAGATACTTTTCTTAGAGTATGGTCTACCCAACTTTCAAGTCTATAATTAGTGGGGGTGGGAGCCTATACATGTCATTACTACCAATCGAGGGGTCCAAGCCAATGTGTACTTTGTTATCTATGCCAATTCTCCATCTATCGAGGGGGAGGTCGCAACCACTTCTTTCCATATTGTTGAGGTGTTTTGAAAATCTCGAGCTAGCTTTTTGACCCATTCCTCTATGGAACTGTTGTAGCGACTACAACCACCCTCCAAATTTTTGTCTCGCATGCAAATTGTGGAGCCTGCCTTGGATCCTACAATCAATCATCCTTGGTCACTTGTTGGTAAGCTAATAATTTCAAGCTCCCCTCCTTGATCCTAAGAGTTGTTCGCGTTCTCATCTTTATGCAACATGTGTCATCATTAGGCATAGGAGTTGTTGTTTTTCATGCAAAGGGAATGTTGTCTTGCTTCAAGGGAATTGTGTGTGTATGAGTGGTTATCATCACATAGACATGTTTCACACTCACTTCATGCACTCTTGTCATGAAGGTTCTTGCATGAAGCAAAGTATGTCTTATGCATTCTGGATGGTCTACATTATGTTATTATGTGTCCGTGTGTTATATACCTAGGGGGGATAATATGGGGTACAAAGGGAGGTACCCAAGGGAATAATGTAATAATGGGATGGGCCATAGTAATAAATAAGGTGGTTAACCTGTATCATGTAAGGGAGCATAAGTAGTTAATAATAATAAAATAGAAATAGATAGAAATGCTTCTTTATTGATCAAAACCTTTAAGGTAGGGCAACACTATACATTCACTCCTTAAGGAAGGAGAACACTCCACAAGCCATATGCATGTTCATACAATATTCCTTGACCTCTCTCAATGGGAAGTCTCTAGCCTCTATATAGGCCTCATACATACAATACCATGGGACATTACCATGGTTCCCTCAATACCATCTATCTAATACCATGGGCCCATTACATTATTACTAACTACTTGTGGTCCCTTACATGATACGGGTTAACCACCTTATTTATTACTTATGGCCCATCCCATTATTACATTATTCCCTGTGGGTTACCTCCCTTTTTACCCCTATTATTCCCCCCTAGGTATATAACATTCCACCCCCCTTAACATGTTTCGTCCCCGAAACATGGGAGAACACAAATAATAAGATCTACTCAAAAGAGTAGTCCACTGGTACCATGCACGTGCATCTAGCCATCTAAGAGAAAGGTCAACCCTCGATCTCACTGGTGCCTCGCTCGCTTGAGATGGAAGTTGACCGTGGCAACTCTTCTGTGTTGATGTGTAGTAGGTGGATCTTCGCTCCTCGCTATCCATCATGCGGGGGTTGTTGTCCTTGTGGCTAATTAGTTGCCATCTTGTTGGTTGTTTTCTTGCGGGGTGATGTGGGTGATGATATGTTGAAGTTTTAACCCACGGTCCGTTTTTCTTTAATTCACCCTTTACTGGAGCCTAACTGTTATCTGGTGCATGTTGTGGTGCTTGCTGTGGTGTCTTATCTTCCAATATTACTTCAACCACTGAGCCCTCATCTGATGTGTCAGCACCTGTAACCTTTTTTGCTTCAGCCTCTGTTTGTGTTTGATTGTCGACCATCAACTGCTCATCATCTTATGTGTAAGTGTCATTAGAGCTTTGTGCTTCTGCCTCCATAGTCTCTGCTTGGGTCTTAATGGAAATATCCTGCAATGTAATTTTCTTCTTTTTATACCAGAGCTTCAGGAATTTCTTCTGAACATTAATATTGATAGTACCCACGGATTCCACCCAAAAATATCTCAAAACAACATCCATGTTATCCATATCTGAAGTATAAAAATCACCATGCAACACATACTTATCCTTAGAAAGCTTCAAATCCTTATAAACTTGAACATCCTCATCATCAACTTGTGTGTTATCAATGTGTTTTGCTGGCACTTGCAATTTTTTTGCCACGTTGACATTTATGAGATTTTGCTTGCAACTCGGATTTATAGACACAATGATTTTCTCCTTCTGAATCAATCCATGAACCTGCAATAAGGAGACACCATTGGAAAATAACCTCTTACGTGTCTCATTCTTTTTTCTAGCACAAGACCATTTGTCCATAAGGAGTTTTTCCAATTCTTTATTCGAAAATTTGCACAAATCTTTGATGCCAAGTGAGTTCCACCATATGGCGGTCTCTTCTTTCAAACTAATCGGTACTATAGACCTCCAAAATACCCCATATTTGAACTTTAGTCTTTGTATGAATTCTTCAATAGTAGGGCTATCATCTTTTCCTGTAAAATTTTCCATGAAGAGGACCATTTGAGAAAAATTCACTTACTTAGCGAAAATTTGAAATGGCCACAATTCCGTCAACATTGCTCAGAATCTCTATTATGACCTGTTTTCGGAAATGGAACAACCATTCTGCATTTTCCCATGTGATAGAAATCCTGATCCAGGCACTGGAATTTCAGATCTGCGCTGCAACTCTCCCGCCGTCACCGAAAATTCTGATAAAAGCGCTGATTTTAAATCAGCGATATCTCCCTCATCCGGAGTCCGATTCGATTGAATTTTTTTTTTGAAATTGGGTATTTTTTCACAAAGAATCCAGATGTACAATTAGATTTTGTAGATTTTTCCCCAAAACATACAGATCTGTGCCGCAAACTCGCTGCCCCGAAAAAATGTCTACAACACCACTGATTTTTAGATCAACGATATCTCCTTCATCCGGACTTCGATTTGGCCAATTTTTTTTTTTTAAATAGGGTATTTTTTCACAAAGAATCCAGATCTACAATTAGATTTTGCACATTTGGCCCCAAAACGTACAGATCTGATCTGCGAACTCGCTGCCCCAGAAAGTTCCTGCAAAAAATAAAAAAATTCTCCACTTTTGCCCAAGAAAGTGCTCTGATACCACTTGTTATAGCTCTGATACCACTTGTTATAGATCTAACCCAAAAATATATGATAATGGAAATAAACCCAAGAAATAATAAAATAGAAATAGAAAGAAATGCTTCTTTATTGATCAAACCCTTAAAGTAGGGCAATACCATACATTCACTCCTTAAGGAAGGAGAACACTCCACAAGCCATATGCTTTTTCATACAATAATCCTTGACCTTTCTCAATGGGGAGTCTCTAGCCTCTATATAGGCCTCATACATACAATACCATGGGTCATTACCATGGTTCCCTCAATACCATCTATCCAATACCATGGGCCCATTACATTATTACTAACTACTTGTGGTCCCTTACATGATACGGGTTAACCACCTTATTTATTACTATGGCCCATCCCATTATTACATTATTCCCTTGGGTACCTCCCTTTGTACCCCATATTATCCCCCCTAGGTATATAGCACCGTGTGCGATCAAAGTCAAGTCCTACCAATGTTTACATATGTTTCTCTGATCTCACACTTAGCCATTTTCCTGAGCAACCTAGCCCCATCCAGCTTCCCAAAATTGTGTGCTTTGTTTCTGCAACCATCAAGATTCCTCCCTTGCTTGCTGAAACCTCTCCGTGTGCAGAGACACCAACCTCCCTTGCCTATTGAAACCCCGTAGCCCGCAGAGACCCCAGCCATCACTACTCGACAAAAATGCACAGAGCAGTCAACTGCACTACACTCAGAAATTGCGCAGAGGTGTCCTCCCAGGACCCCCATCCCGCAGCAGTATCATGTGCCTGAAAACTAGGCAATGTTGTCCAAACTTCGATGTCTATCTTGCATGCAGAAACTGCGTAGATGGGCCTCCCAGGGCCTCATTCCAGTAGCAGTCAGTGTCTGCTGAAATTGCGCAGATCTACCTCTTAGTGACTACAGGAAAAGGTGACATGCTGAAATCGATTCCAAGGAGTTGAAGAGAAGGACCAAGGAACCAATTAATGGAAAAGATCAAGACTACGTGCAAACTCCATCAAATGCATGATCATCTTGAGGGTAAGTATGGTAAGTAAAGAACACCTTCCAAAGTACACCTCTTAGTTGAGTTTGCAGGACAACTTGTCAATGTCATATCATCCTGTCCTGAATAACATGCATGTGCGCAAACACGAAAGGTCATTGTATGTATTTCTTCTACATGTCTTGCTTCCTTTTCACTTATTCGACCAATTGTCGTCTTCAGCATGATGATTGTTATGTCATGCTTGTGACCTCGTTATGGTGATGTTGAAGGTTGTATTTGAGTTGTGTTCGCTATCTAAACATCTATGACACTCACACACAATGTTGTAAGCATTGCCGCGCAAGTGTCGCCACAGTCGTCCGAATGTCTATCTCATAGTGTCGCGCTTGTTGCTCGCACCTATTGGTCAATCACACTGAGTGTATGTTGTCTTGATGGTTCGAGGTGTCTTGTCGTTGAGTCATGTTGAGCGTGTGCTCTCAAGGCCATGCATGCGCAAGTTTGCTCGCTCACACACTTAGTCATTTTTCTGAAACTCTATCGATTGGACCTCCCTCCAACAGTCGGACCTTCGTTGAGATGCACTGTGCAGTCTCAACTCTTGGTGAACATCTACTACTGCCTAGAATTGCATAGAGCTTAAGGCTGCTTCCCAAGCAGTCTGCACTGCGCAATCCTGGAGTCAACCCGACTGACTGTCACCCAGAACATCGCAGAAGTGTCTTAGCAAGCCATCTCAATCTACACTGCCCGCAAGCAACACCATCAAGCCTCCAGTTGGTCAACTGAAGAGTTTGACCAAGCAGTGACCTCAGTACTCACTCCTCCAAAAAATTAAGCAGAAGCTTCCAAGCATGCCCGCTTCCGCTGACTGAAGAAACTACGCATACATGCTGAACAGACACCCGCTGCCTATCACTGCATTGCCCTAAAAAATTGCACAGTTTTCCTAGCCAGTCACCCTGTCAGTCGGCCTGTTGCTCCTCCCAAAAATTGCACAGTTTTCATGAGCAGGCTCCCAGCTACCCAACATCCTGCTCAGCTTGGAAACAATGCAGGTATGTCCAACAGGCTAGCCTCCCAGCTCTACGCAGTTTTTGGCAGCAGCCTCCCACAGTCTGCTACCAGCTCCTCGGAGAAATTGCATAGTTTTTGCTGTCAGTCTCCCTTTGCTCCCTGCACTGCCTCCCTGAAAAAATTGAGTAGATCTACCCTCCATCCGAGCCAGATCCCACATACAGTCACTATTGATATGGATTTCCCATCTCAGCCTCCTAGTGACCTCTACGCAATTTTCATGGACAATGCCCAAAGCACGCATCCCTGCTTGAAACGTGCTCTGCACAGTTTCAAAGCCTTGTCCTCACTCCCAGTCACCTACATCCAAAAGTGAAAAACATTGCATCATGGTAGACTAGGATATTTCTGGATTTGATGTCGTCTCATCATGAGTGATTGCAGATACATGTACATGGATGAGACATGGCGCGACGACGAACGTGATAAACAAGGAGCGCATGCAAGGAGACTTGTTCGTGAACGGACAAACACCTGGAGCATGCCAAAGTACAAGCAAAGGAGAGACATGCACGTGCAACATCAAGTGAACACCAAGACCATTGAAGAATCCACACACCTTGCCATGTGAAGGTGAAGCTATGATACACCAAGAGCACATCCATCACTCAGTAGCACTGCAGCTCGACATGGACACCACCAGTAGCATGAACATACCAACTTCGTCGTGTCAAGTCATGTCGTGAGTCATCTCGGCCACATCACTACTGTGGGTCATACTGTTGTAATCAATGTAATATAATGTGGAAGTCCAAGAGACCCACATTTAAATCTGAAGAGTCATGTAATTCAAACAGTCATGAGGGAAGCGAACAGTCACAATGGCGAGTTTTACCCTTGGCTATAAATACCCCTCATTTGTACATGCAATGGAATTTTCACCTTGGCTCCTCCCATATAGCCTTGAGAGTCTATAGTCTTTTCTTGAGGAGCGAGTAGTGGCTCCAACGCCTTGCTATCGGGGTTAGTGATGTAATGGTGTACGAATGTGTCTTGGAACTTTCGCTTAATTCAGAAGCCTGTTAACAGGCCATCACGTTTTCACTCATGTATTGTATTCGTTTGTAAGACTATTCTTTGGATGCTTGTAATGCATGTTGCTTTAACCTATATTAAGATAGTTGAACTATTTTGGTTGTTTTAGTACATATGTTATTGGAAATGTGTTGTATCAGTTGTTAACATTGTCTTGGTTGTGTGGGCTATCCCGCCGGACACTCAACAAATTCATTCTTGTAAACTTGTTATAATTCCTGTCACACTCGTGTGGACTATTCCGTCGGGTGTTGTACGTGCTATCTTTTCACCTTGTGTTTGTGACTGCCGCATCCGTGTGGACTACTCTATGCGGAAGCTGCGCATGTCATGTTGTGTTGTGTGTCTCTAGCAAAGTTGGGACTATTCCCTTTCGACTTGAGACTCACTTCCACCATCTCCCCCTGCAGTGAAAGAACTTTGACACAAGCGACACTAAGCACTCAATAGGCACGCGAACCTCATTGTTCGAAGACAAAGTAAACCACTCTCATGTGCTGACAAGCAAGAGCTAAGGCAAATCTTTAAGATAATGGCAATCGGGTCATCATATCGGATGGGAATCCTACACCAAACGCTATGAGGTCTAGTTGGGACTTCATACCGGGGAGATCCCCTTAATGTTGGCTGGTCTAGCACTGTCAACGGGAGCTAAGAGATATGTATGTATATTTAATTACATATTCTCAAAGTCTAAAGCCTTATATCAATCTTCATACGTTTTTAGTTGCAAGAGCCTTTGCAAAAAGGAATACGTTTTTTAGGCTCCATCAACCTTGAGATTATGGAACAATGGGTTTTTCCTACGAGGTTAGATCCATCCCCTTTTTCCCTACCTCTCCAAACTAGACGAACCTAAAAATTAACATTTTGATTTTCCCCAACTCTCCTTTCAAAATTCATACCAAAGGCATCCAATAGATGAGGATGGCTTCTAGCATCGATTTGACAAGCACCATCTGACTACCTCTATAGACCCATCTTTTGCACCATGTAGTGAGTTTATTCTCTATATTAGATATTAGCCACGTTACCAATCACCTTTCTGATAATGAATTACTTTCAAATGAAATCTCACTTATTTCATTCTATCATTTGTTTCTAATACCTAAAACAAGACTTGGTAATGTAAAGCTTTTTCATTATCTGAAAAACCTCGAAAGGAGATCGTTTACTTGTCAACGTCAAATTTCATACTTATTACCTCACAAAAAAGATTGATGATGTCTTTACAATTTTCAACCAACTTTCTATTTTATAACACCCTACATAGTCACTTAGTTAATTTTAATAACATGCACTCATTATTTCTTTTTTGTTTTTTTTAAAACAACATTAATTAGCCTTTAAATTATGAATTGCTCACCAAACCTTTCTAATCCCAAATAAATTTGTGAAAATATATATATAGATGCACTAACTTGGTATTATATTTAAGATATTCATTTTACAAGTGCTTTGCGCTTAAATTTCTTGACAATCGTAACTCTAAAATAAAAACTTAAATTAATTAATCTATGGAAACCGATATCGTATAATTGCTCAATTAGTTTTTGTTAAAGGTACTCTTATCTACACTTGTCTATTTGATCGATTATCACAATTATTTAATTTACTTCTATTAAATTATAGTTAAGTAATACTAAACCCTCGTAACAATCTATAATACTATATATGAGAAATACTTACGTAACTCATAATACTATATTTGATTACTTGGCTACCTAACTCATAGGTCTTATGTGAAGGGTTATTTGATTCCAACAATATAGTACTTTGCCATAGTTGGAGATAGTGCCATAGTTGGAGATATTGATATTAGATGAATTTAACACGTCCCACGAGCTTGCCCTGGTATCTAATTATTTCTAAGGTACCACTCAATTTGCTAGTAGATTAGTTTGCATATGTGTTAATTATTATCGTCATAACATATGGTTAAAGATAGTAAGGATAGGTTAGGGAAAAAAAGGGACAGGCAGTTGCTCCACGATATTCAAATGGAGCTGGATCACCTCATTGGTTCTACCTGTTTAAATGATCTTTTTCTCAGTATAATATGTCGCATAAGGGACTTGGAGATTAGAAAACAAAAATTTCTTCAATAGGAGGAGGCTTCATGGAGGGTCAAAAGCAGTGCAATTTGGCTGAAGGAAGGCGATCGGAACACTAGTTTTTTTCATAAAATTGTAAATGCAAGGCGGGTCAAAAACTCAATCTAGAGAATTTCTAATGGAAAAGGTGGTTATTACGTATCCCATCAAGATATTACAAATGAAGCATTGCAGCATTTTAAAACTCAATACAAAAGGAGGGAAGTCTATGATTTTCAGGATGTTCTTTGGGGGATCGAATTGGCACCAACAATGTTCAATGATGATGGTAACGCGAGTCTTTTCCAGCAAATTACTAAAGGGGAACTTCTTGGCATTCTAAAAGCCTTTAGCAAGGATAAAAGTCCGGGCCCGGACGGCTGGACCATTCAGTTCTATATTCACTTCTTCGACCTCCTCAAAAATGACCTGTTGCAGATGGTAGAGGCATCCCGTATATCTGGAAGTATACACCACAACACTTCATCCACTTTGATTGCACTTATTCCAAAAAAAGATGAAGCATAATCTTTTCATGACTTTCGGCCGATATCTTTATGTAATATATCTTTCAAAATCATTTCCAAGATTATTACGGAGAGATTGAAACCGACATTGGCTTCTTTCCTCTCCATGGATCAACATGCTTTCTTAAAGGGCCGCAACATATTGGATGTTGTTGCCATCACTCAGGAAAGTCTGTTTTCAATGATAACAAGGACGATTGGTGCAACCATTCTTAAAGTTGATTTGCAGAAAGCCTACGATTGTTTGGATTGGGGATTCCTGAGGTTTTTGCTCCCTAAAATTGGTCTAAACTCTCAATCCATTAATTGGATCATGTCATGTGTAGAAAATGTCCATTATTCGGTGCTTATCAATGGAATACCTTCTCCTTTTTTTCCTGCGGACAAGGGACTTCGCCAGGGGTGCCCCCTTTCACCTCTTCTTTTTATTTTGGCAATGAACTCTCTCAGTCTACAGATTAACAGAGCCGTGGCTGAAAATCGTTGCAAGCCGGTTAGGATTTGCAGGGATATATATGTATCACATAAGCTATTTGTAGATGATGTGCTCATCTTCGCCATGCTATGCAGGACGACATGGATCTGCCTCAATGACATTCTTAATAGATTCCAGAGGGCCACTGAGTTATATATTAACAAAGGTAAATCTTCCCTCCACCATAATGATACAAACATGGAAATGATAATCTGGATTGCTGATCTGCTTGGTATTGTTTTGAAATCGATTAAAGATGGCATGCAATATATGGGTTTTCAATTAAAAGCTAAAGGTTACACCAGTTTGGACTGGCATTCGATTCTGGAAAGGTTCTATAAAAAAATTTCGACCTGGGAAAACAGGGCTCTCTCTTTGGCCGAGAGATATATTCTATCACAGTCAGTCTTGGCGCAGTTAGCGGTGTATTGGGCTCATATTTACTCTCTTCCTGCTAGCATTATTCTTAAGATAAATAGATTGTTGGCTAATTTTATTTGGGGTGGAAGTCCTAGTCAAATTAAAATTCATCTAACGAAGTTGGAAACGATCTCTATGCCAAAGAATATTGGTGGATGGGGCCTGCTTGACATGCGTTCTTTTGGCAGAGCACTATTATGCAAATCGCTGACAAGAGCCATTTTCGGAGAAGGTCTGTGGAGTGCATCCATTAGGAAAAAATACCTGCAAGACAAAGATCTAGTTTTTTGGTATCGGAGGGGTTCTATCGGAATTAGCCATGGTTCTGCTATATGGCTCAGTCTTAGGAATGTCCAGCATTACTTCTTACAACACCTGAGTTGGAACCTTTTCTCTAGAGACCATATCTTCATCGGCATTGATTCCATTGTTGGCGGTCGTGAGCACACTTGCATCCCTAAAAGCTTATTACTTTTTCTTTATAGGAATGGTATATTCACGTGGGATAAAATTATTTCTTCCTGGTGCGGCCCTATACCTATTTAGAAAGATGCTCATGATCTTCACCTGCCTGTCACGCTTCATTTAGAATGGAATTCAGTAAAAAACGTTATATGCAGCTTGGGCATCCATCGATTTGGTACCGCAGATATGCTTATATGGAGTGTTCCAAATAAAAAATTGCCTGTTAGAGTAAAAGACATATATGCTGACATGATTTATTCTAAGGCTTCAATCACTTGCTCTATATTCCCCCATAAATTCTGGAAATTGGGCTGCCCTCTTAAAATGATATTGTTCACATGGCTGGTTTTCAACAACTGCAATTTGACATGGGACAACTTACGGAGGAGGTGCTAGCATGGTCCGAGTAGATGTTCTATGTGTGAAGCAGCAGAGGAATCCAACCTTCATATGTTTTTCCAATGCAACTCCTCTCTACAGATCTGGTATGAATTATCTCTGCTTTATGGTTTTTCTCATAGTGTTTTTGTTACAGTACAGGATGCTTTTCAATGGTGGTGCGCGCAAAAGGAATTTTGGCGTTCTCTGTTTATCATCATCATATGGTGCTTATGGAAATGGAGGAACACCAAGATCTTCCAAGATTCAAAAGAGCCTTTGATGTCTTCTATGCAACATATTTTATCCACTCACGGAATGCTGTCTGTTAAGAATCTCAAGATGAAATTGCAACGAAAAATTGAGGTGGCAGACCCTCTCAATACTTTGCCCGCTGCTTTCTTTGATGGGACCGAATAGTTCAATATTTGTGGATGCAGGGTTCATGTAATCATGGACGAGAAGCTGCAATATTTTTTATCGTGGAACGGGGGGAGTGGTACTAACAGCCTGGCTGAGGCAAGGGCTCTTACTGGACTGCTTGCCTTCTGTGTGTTTATGGAGATTCAGAACATTTCCATTTTTGGAGACTCAAAAATCATGATTGACCATGTCAGGGGTGCCTGCCATATCAATTATCCACATCTTTCTGGGTGGATGGATTGGATTATGTACTTCTGGAATAAATTAGTTCAGCGCTCTATCAACCACATTCCCCGCTCCCTTAATGTTCAGGTTGACCATCTGTCGAAGGAAGGTCTGTCATTAGAGCCTGGTGCTTGGTCTTTGATGATATCTGATGACGACCGTTCTTGCTTCATACATGATTTCTTCATCCCTGGAATATGATCTGAACATTTTGTTTCTTCCCTATCCAAACTTGTTTTCACAGATTTCTCTTTTTGCTTTCAGTATCCACTTATCTGATTTGGTTCCTTGCATATTGTCAGATTGTATTTGCTATGATCATCTTTCTGATCTACTAGGGAGGCCCTATATCTGTAAGTTTATGGTTCCATATGCTCGCAAGGACGCTAGTTTTTGGCTCTCGCTGTATCTCATATGTACTCTTTGTATTGACTCAATATGATACTATGAAGATTTTTCTCTCTGAAAAAAAGTTTACAGTCACGTAAAGGTTAACGGTGCATAGGGCGAGGTTGAATGCATCTTAATCGATCATCACATTGTTCGAAAATTTGCCATTTATGTTTGATGGATTTAGATTCGGGAATCAACGCTCTTGTTTCTTAATTTTTCAAATTAAATTTGTGATGTCACTTGGGAAAATGATTTGTTGCAGATCATGGTAATTTCTTGGCACTCATAGATCAGGGAACCTGGATTCTTTCAGGTGGATCTGTCTGAGACAAATATTAATGTCCATAGATGTCCAGTGCCTATGAACCACAGGAAAAAAAAACACCAAATAAACCATCAAGCTCCATGGATCCCTTCATGTGGATCTGTATGAGACAAGTATTAGTAGCCACTCATTTCCTGGGTTTGTGAACCATATAAACAAAAAAAATACCAGGTAAACCATTATGTAGATGAAAGGTTAACCACAGGCTACCGAGGTAATTTCAGAGTTTTGCAAATTCAGATGACATTTTGATATGAGTACGATGTTGCATTGGCTTTGGACCAAAGTTGCGGTTTACAATTGCTTGTTGCAAGAATTGTGTCGTTATTGTCCCATCACTTCCTAGTTTATGAGAGTTCCCAAATCATATATCAAGGGTTGGAGGGGAAAACAATTATGAATTCAATTGTTGACAACCATATATATATAATTAACGATGTGAGGGTTGAAACGACAATACAATCATCTTCACTAGGCCATGGGCATGCAAGGTCGTCCAACGAACGCAGTGTTAACCCATGAATGTCCTTCGATTGTCATCGAGATAGTGCATCGAAGCAGTGTTGATTACGACTTTGAATGCCATTGGTATGATGGATCGAAGTGACAAGCAACATCGATCCTTAGTTTATAACCGATTTCTTCGCTTTTTATTGGGGTAGTGAAACAAAGCAACAAGACTACAACTTCTCAAGCTAGGGAGGAGTGTTCTTAATGGGGTTATGTAATATATATATATATATATTGGGGTAGTGAAACAAAGCAACATGATTACAACTTCTCAAGTTAGGGAGGAGTGTTCTTAATGGGTTATGTAATATATATATATACACACACTGAAATTTGTATTTACTAGGAAATTGACAATCTTGCAATCTATTAGATATATACATACTCTATTAGATATATACTTTGTAATTTATGGTAGAGATATATATAAAATGTTTAATTTCATAAATTAATATAGTCTCGAGGTTGTGGTCCAACAAGCATGTGTGGAAGTTTGGTCTCCAAAATGTTTAATTTCATAAATTACTATAGTCTCGAGGCTGTGGCCCAACAAATATGTGTGGAAGTTTGGTCTCCACATATCTCGCGATTGAATCTTGAGTAACACTGTGTACACCGTGAGCTGCTCCCAGAACAATTTCTTTATTTGAAAAATAAATAAATCATAAACCGATCTATAATGTGAGCAGACATTGTTCACCCCAATCTTAAATCTTGAGTAAGACTATGTACACAGTGAGCTGCTCCAAACTAATAATATTTTTTACCAAAAAATTGGGGTAAGCAAACACTGTTCACCGGCCAATCCCATTGCTTCGTTTTCACTGTTCACCCAGCCAATCCCCTTGCTTCGTTTTCGTCTTCTGGCCCATTTAAATCCCGCGAATATGGAATAAAACTATGTACAACTGTGAGCTGCTTCAGCCGTCATTTCTTCATTTGAAAAATAATTAAATCATAAACTAGTCTATCCTATACCTTTAAAATTAAGGGGAAGGCATTTTTCACTACAAGCTTGGGTGAGCAAACACTGTTCACCCCACCCAATTCCCTTGCTTAGTTTTCGTCCTCCTCTGGCCAGTTAAAATATTACACATGTAAAAGTCGTGAGCGGAAACTTCGGTTCAATCCCCTGCAGAGATCAACGTATGTACAGGTTGAATCGTCAGTCAAAAAGGTGTTCATGCCTCTGATAAGTCTGCAACTTGACATAGTTCGGTGTAATTACTTGTAACTGTTGCCATGATTGGATCACAAAGCTGGAAGCCACAGCGAAGAACCGCACTGCGAAACGCCGGCGCTTTTCAAGAATTACGTACGAGTTTCTCTGGGAAAAGAAGAGCATAACGAATAAAACCCGATCAGAGTTACCGCTAAGAAACATATCTGTAAACTGCGCCTCGATTCCACACCTGTAGATTCAGCCAACTTTTAGCGATCCAGGAGTGAATTAATCAATCGGAATCGTTCTTCCTGGCCGGATCTTTAAAACCGATCCTCTGTAAAAACCTCGAACGCTCATTGCTCCAATGGAGACTCCAAACGGAGCAGAGGAACAAAGCACAATTTAAGAATTTTTTTTGTGAGATTATTAAAGCGGAGCGGAAATTTTTTTTATGTGGTTCACGAGTACCTGGTCAGTGACTGATTGTTATGTCTACAGAAAAATCAGAAAAAATATTTTTTATGTGGTTCAAGAGCACCTGGTCAGTGAGTAATTGCTATGTTTACAGAAAAATGAGAAAAATATTATTTTATGTGGTCAGTGAGTGATTGTTATGTCTACATAAAAATCAGAAAAATTTGGGCAATAGCTACGCCAGCCTACTGCAAGACCGGTCAGTGACTGATTGTTATGTCTACAGAAAAATCAGAAAAATATTTTTTATGTGGTTCAAGAGCACCTGGTCAGTGAGTGATTGCTATGTTTACAGAAAAATGAGAAAAATATTATTTTATGTGGTCAGAAATTTGGGCAATAGCTACGCCAGCCTACTGCAAGACCGGTCAGTGACTGATTGTTATGTCTACAGAAAAATCAGAAAAATATTTTTTATGTGGTTCAAGAGCACCTGGTCAGTGAGTGATTGCTATCTTTACAGAAAAATGAGAAAAATATTATTTTATGTGGTCAGTGAGTGATTGTCTACATAAAAATCAGAAAAATTTGGGCAATAGCTACGCCAGCCTACTGCAAGACCTGACCCCGGGTAGATTAGACCCTGTGACCTCCTAATGGCAAGGTACGGTTTTGACCAACTAAACTAATCCTTAAAACATAAAAAACCAATTATATATTAATCCATTTAATATTCTAAAATGGAGTACGAAACCGAGGCCTTGCGGAGCCGCGTAAAGAAAATTTGGTCTTCCCGTATGTCTTGACAGTTTGTTCCTTATTAACAAATTGCCTACCTGTTATACATGCGACCGTAGAGTTAAAAACTTTCCCATTGCAGTGAATGTTTCTGTTTTTAAGTCTTTTCCGGGAAAGTGCACATGTCACCCACTGAGACACCTCGTCAATGGCGTTGTTACCGCCGGGGAATATTTAACGGCGACTCTAACGGAGTTATGCAGGCCCAGGAGAGGCATCGCCGATCCTTCCATGTTCGCTATGCGGATTGTCGTCTCCACGCGTTCTTTCCCGATGTATTGATTTTATTACGGTCACATGAGACGGCTGCCCAGTGAGTTTCAGATCGCTAGCCAACATCACTATTTGCTGAAGAATCAGAGAGGAATTTGATGCGAATTGGAATCCAAATCGAAGATGCCAAGGCCGTAAAATATTTTGAGGGGGCGATTTATTGTAATATTTTAATGCCATAGTTTAATTAGTCGGAGGAATTGTTTGGAAAATTATGGAAATTCTGGTTATATTTAGAGAAAATCTGACAAAGATTTTTGTAAATTTAAGTTATAGTTGTTAAACTTCAAAATTTTAGGTGTCTTAAAAGTTGTTGATGATGCTGAATCCATTTCCACCATAAAAAATTGTTGAATTATCCTGGACTTTAGAATAGAGTAATAATTATAACTTCTTTTGTTGTATACTCTAGATTGGTATTTGTAATGTTTGTGCTACTTAGGTTAAGAGCTGTTGAGTTATCATGGAGTTTAGAGTAATAATTATAACTTCTTTCGTGTGGTAAGGGGATAGTCTATGGGTTAGAGATTCCATGATAATCAAAATTTATATGGTTTTCAGATAATGTTTGATGATATTTTTCAGCATTTTTTTACAAAGTGAAAAAGGTTGAACGCCTTTAACAATATCTCATACTATTATATTATGTTATGTGGGAGAATAAGGCTAAAGCAAATTGGGTCCATCAAACATAAACATCAAAAATGGTTAATGGTATCTTTGATCGACCTTTCATTTTCAAATTAATTACGGTTCCCTAAATTAACTAGGTTTCAAACACATATATCAAATAGTCTATTTTATAGATGCCTCACAACTTAACAACCCACACTAAGGATCAAGACAATGATGAGAAGGGATGTAAGTCCCTCTTTGGCATGTGTCGAAGTCATGAATGTGGATGATTATGTATATTATATTAGTTTTATTCTAGTTTTTTATAGGATTATGGTTGTGTTACTGGAAATGTGTTCGTGGGAAGCCTAGTTTTTTGTTTCTAAATTATGGTTGTTATTCGAAATGTGTTTGTGGGGAGTCAAGTTTTGTTTTTAAAAATTTAGTAAGAATTTATAATAATTTGATTTAGATTGTGTGTGGCTTGTTATCAATTTGTTACATGTTATCAGGGGAGCTCTTTCTCAGAAGTTTTATTCAGTTATCTTTGTGTCTTTATCAAAGAACTGAGATCATTTTTGTTGGCTTTTCTTTTTGATATTTTCGAATTCTTCAATTTATTTCTTGGGAAGTGTCCTTTGCTTCTAAAGATATGTTACAAATATGTTACATTTGAGGAACAAAAAGTATGGTATAAGCATAAGGTTACTAGTAAAGTAGTGCACCTTGAAATAGCAAGAGATATAAGTCAATGTGTATTATTGATGGATTTTTAAAAAATTTGAAAAAATAGTAAAGTCCTAAGCCATTAGGAGCATATCCATTGCAATAGAGCCTCAGTGTTAAACATCATTTCAAAAGTCCAAGAGATAGAATGATAGGAAGGGCATATCCATTGCTATAGTGCCTCAATATTAAACATTACTTCAAAAATCCAAGAGATAGAATCATAGTGCACTTCATAGATAAAAAAAAAAAAAAAGGGGTCTCTCATGAAATTGAAGCAATAACTAATAAAATGTAAAATGTAATACAATATGAATATTTACTTTTTAGGGTTTCAAATAAAGGGCAAATATCCTTAAAAATAAAAAATAAACCAAAAACTCCAATGTTATTTCCTTGGGATCCGGCATGTGAGAGCTAGCTGGCACAAGTTCTATTTTAGTAACCTGGCATCCATTTCTGGTTTTGAAGGATCTGTTTACATGGTGGATCCTACGCAGATCTAGGGGGATCCATATTCGTATCCATATCCAAAAACGCAGATCCAACATCAAAGCCCAATGGATCAAGTAACACAATAATTTTGTAACGTTGTCAAAGAGTAATGAAATTATGAATTTTTCGGAGGAAAAAAAACCTATGCCTAACAGATAATTTTGTATATTTACACAAGTTAACATTGGTCATTATATTCTGTCTGAAGTTTCATGAAACTCTTATAAACCATGGCCAAATTAGCCAAAGTCCAGCTGTTCAATGGTGTGAAGGTGTTGGTTGTACTAAAATCAGGATTCAAAGTGGAGGCTACTTACAACCTGAAGCTACTATTGCTCTGGAAGCTACTTTTCTCTTGGAAACAGACATTTAGTTTGGACCCTCCCATACCCCTAACATGGATCTGCTTAGCATTAGCAACTTTTTTCCTCCAAGCAATAGAAAGGGAAAAAAAACATCGAACAATTGTTTGAGAGTTTGACTGAGCTAAATAAGGAAATAGTAGCAATGCAGTTTTGGAATTGCTGACAATGCTGCTGAAAAAAATATTAAAAACTAAAACAATAATGGCATTGAATTCAACTTGGAGGTAGCATTTTAGTCCAGAATACCTCTCTCACACTTTTCTTGTTCTTGAATTTCTTCTGCAGCAGACTGAAAACAAGTATGCTTAAAACATTCACATACGTTAAAAGAATTGTAAAATTTTGCAATGCTTATCAAGCCAGGTCCTGGTTGGATCTTGCATGGAGATTCCCAAAATTGTTTTGCCAACACACCCTTTGCTTAATTTTATATATAATTCCTTGCAGGTCTCCTCATCGTTTGACTTGGCAGTAGAAGTTCTTACTGAGATTGTGTGTTGCCATGAGGGTTTGCCACATGCATTACTTCCCATGGTGCAACCATTTAAAGATGGATTGTTGCTACAATCATTTGCAAGTGGAAATGAAAGGCCGGTCAATTGCCTTGTGTGCTTGATGCCAATAATTGGGAATCTACTCCTAGTTTGATTGCAAAGGTTTACACTAGTAATTGCAGTGCAAATCAACCAAATGGAATATTTAGAATTCCTGATGGATTAACTCATCTCCTAATGAATACAAGAGAACCACTTATCAATCATAGTCACCTTCTAGATCCAACGCATTTTGTTCAGAAGGTGTTTGCTGGAGTACAGAGCTCATTAAAGCCAGCAATCTCCTGGAAAAATGTTGAAGCCAAGATGTTAGTGCTTAATGTGCTTGCACAGATAGCTTAGAAAGATGCACAGCCTTTTGATTTCTGAATCATAATGCGCATGGAGATGTTTCTGTCCATTAGCTCCTCTGGTGGGCTAACAGAGTTTATTTGTTTGATGGGCATTGTGAGCTGTCAAAAGTGATTGACAAGTTGACCTGCCACTGCACCATAAGATATTTGGAGGTACCTATTGCTTTCTTAGTAAGAGTACTGTATTGGTACAGAACAACCTTCGTAGGTGCCTTATATACCTTTCTTGCAGGGTAAGATTACGGTGCATCTATTGTGTAAGCCATGATAGAGAGTGAAGCCATCGAGGTTCTCTTGGAAGTTCTTAAGTGTCATCAGAACGAGGAGGATGCAGCAGAACTGATTGAAGACTTACAGGATAATGTGAAGATTCTTTGCAGTTGAAAAATCAACAGTTGCTCCATTGTATCGGTATTTGCTTGACACGCAAACTCAAACTCAACAAGCAAGACTGTTAGGTGCTCTTGCACTAGGGGTGCTGTTTCAAAATGAGAATGTCAGGGGCAATAGATGCCATCTCTGTCTGTTGTGCACTAGTGAATCAACTAATGATGGTGGTTTCCATTTGTGCTTGTAAAATCAAATTATGTACAACCGCTTACATAAGCAAGTAGTTGCAGAAGCTGGTGATATTACAGAGACAACAGGAATGGGTTCTAAGATTCATGAAAGGACTGATACAGTTCTTTGGATCCGTAACAGATGGGACCCTAAAAGGCCAGTTTCATCTGCTGTTGTCAAGTTCAGACTCTTAACAACAAATGAAGTTCGCCTTTAATCCAAAAAAATTTACTTCAATGATTATGCAGTGAGAACAACGAAGACAAGTCACTGCCAAAACTACATTACCCTGCAAGTTGTTGGAATGAAACTGAAGGAAGTACCATATAAATTTATTTTAATGATTATTGTACGAGGAAAACAAAGATAAGCCACTGTCAAAACTAACTTTAACATGCAAGATGTTGGAATGAAACTGAAGGAAATCCCAACTGACATTGATATAGGGAAATGCAACCTTACAATGCAAAAAGATATTGTATGAGAGTAGGCTAAGAAAAATAAGAAGGGTCGAATGAAGTTGTGACATCTCATATTAAGCCAGAAGATACATATTCACAATTTTAGTATTTGATCACATAATCATGCTAAAAGACTCTTCCTGTAAAGGGTCAAATGAAGTTGTGGCATGTCCTCTCTTCAGAGCATCACATATTTCCAATTCACATTTTAGTATTTAATCACGATAATCATGCTAAAAAGACTCTTCTGGTCGAGGGACAAATGAAGTGGTATGTCCTGTCTTCAGAGGATCATATATTTCCAAATTTTTAGGCCAGAAGATCCATATCACATTGTAACTTTTTATCACTGTAAAATTTGCTATGCTTAAAGATTCCTTTTGACAAGATGAGGAAAACGGAGAATTAAGCTCTCTGGATTTTTCTCATTTGAGCTGTCCACAATCCATGAAACACCTTAACAAAGAACCAAGTGCAAGTCAATGACGATTGTGAAATACATATAGATATTATTCTTTGGATTTCACAATCCCTTTGACATATTAAAAAAATTTATGTACAAACTAACATTAATGTACCAAATGGAGAAAGAAAGCCTTTAAATCAATGTATGCTCAATTGAACAACCACTTTCATCTGTCAGTATTTTTTTAAGCAAGTGCTTTTGAACTATCATAAATGCACCTTTTTTTTTAATATTTTAAATTGGGTGGAGCTAGTATGGACAGTTTATAAGTTAATATTAGTAATAACTTGTGACTTCGCAAGGGAAGAGCATTCTTTGTACTAGTACTAATCTGTGACTTAGCAAGGGAAGAGCATTCTTTGTACTAGTAGTACCCTGTGACTTGGCCAGGGACATGATTTGGCAAGGGATGAGACTTTCTTCGTATTAGCAGTAACCTGTGACTTGGCCAGGGATGAGACATCTTTCTTACTAGCTGTAACTTGTGACTTAGCAAGAGATGAGACATCCTCCATACTAGCAGTAACTTGTGACCTGGCAAGGGGCGAGACATCCTTTGTATTAGCAATAACTTGTGACTTGGCAAGGGACCAGACATCCTTCATACGGAGGAGGCTACCCATAGTGACTTGGAAAGGGACGAGACATCCTCCATACTAGCAGTAACTTGTGACTTGGCAAGGGATGAAACATCTTTCATAGTGGGGACGCCTACCCTCAAGCCTTATCAACAAGCCAATATTAATTTATCAACATCTACAAACTCTACCCCTGTTTTTTAACATGTAACTTTTACCAAGCAATCACATGCTCTTAGCCATTAAGCTCGCTCAATCTATACTAAATTATCATAAATGTACTGTAAAATTGACACCAAACACATGCTCTTAGCCATTAAACTCACTCAATCTGTACTAAATTTTCATATATATACTGTAAAATTGACACGAGTGTTAGTGGACTGGGCCAAGTGTTTGATGGCAGTTTAGTAAGATTTATTTGAATTCGAGTCTTAGAGATAAGATATTGAGAAATCAACGAGACTGAACGACCCACCTTGGAGCTGGGATCTTCCTTCTCAATGACATCCCGCATTTGCCTCAGCTTGGTTCTGACCGCGTCGGAAATTGAATTATCGAAGTTCAGACCTCCATCGTTCCCTTTCTCCACTGAATTGCAGGTGGTTTGGCCGTTGCTCAGTCGATCCATTTTGTTCGTGGCCGCACTCCCAGGCCGAAGATATTTGAGCTTATGATCCCTCTCCGTGTGGTTGAGTTGAAAACTCCCTTCGTTTTCGTCAACGTGAAAAGACGTGTTTGACATGTGTAGATTATTCCAATATTTTGGATCTTAGTCAAGAGCTCCGGCAGGCTCTCTAGTTCAGTTCAGACATGACACAATTATGGTACTATCTGTTATGCCCAAGTATCTATAAAGACGTCGTTGTCATTTTCGTGGGAAGTTGTTTTTACTGCGATTTTTTGGAGATTTTGGTGACGGAATTTGCGGAAAAAATTGAGGTTAAATCTTGGTTTGTATTATTTAAAATGGTTTTTTAACTGCATATTTGGATTCAGCACCCTGAAAACCCCTGGGAAGCTTTCATTGTGTAGAAATTAGCTATCAAACCTGCGATTTCAATAAATTACTGCCAAATTTTGACTGAAAATACTTAGCGCAAAAGCTTCGAAAAAACCTCTTTAGAATACAACTACTTTTCCTGGTGTAGGAAGACACGGTGGGAGCTGAGAGGTAGTTGGTTAATTAGGGGACGACTTTAATGGCTTCAGTTGTGCATGTTTTAAATTATTTTTCAGTTTTGATAATGACATTTCTTTGAAGAAAATGAGATCAGTGCTCCTTTTCCGAGGATATCTATTGGTCATGAGAGTTGGTAGGATTCAATTGAATAAAAAAACAATAAAATGCATTTTTTAATTGTTGTTTTCCAGAAGTTCGTCCTAGTTTATTTGTTAAATGTTTTAATTATTTTCGTGGAGATATCAACTGATTTGGTAATTTTTTTTATATCAGATGAAATTTACTATGAAATTAAGAAATTTAAATCAAATGTATTTAAGTGAAAAAAAAACATACTGTATTATAATTTTTATTAATTTTAATAAAGTATTATTTTTTTTAAGGGTAAATATTGAAACAAATTTGCAATTTTATTTAAAAAAATAAAATTAAAATGGTAAAATTATTTGATTTAATAATCATTATTAAAATATTATTTTCATAAATTAGTTATTAACCATTATTATTATTATTATACTTTTCTTTTTTATTGCTTTGTTTTAGTTTAGTTTCTTTTAAATATTATTTTTGTTATAGGATTTTGACTTATTAATAAAATCTGGCTCCTATTTATTTATTTTATTTTACTCTGTTCTTGTATTTCGTTGACTTGATTGTTTGTTTCTTATTAATATTTATGTTTTTCGATCTTTCTTAATTAATACTAATATTATTATTACTATTGTTTTCTATCTTAATTATTATATAAATTATAATATTATTATTCTTAAACTAGCCATTATATTAGCCGTTATAGGAATATTATTTGATCATAATATTAAAAGTTCAAAAAGTGTCTGCCAAAAAAATCTTTTATGTGGTTTCTACTGAAACACTTTGCTTAATTCATTATTAAAATAGTAATTTTCATAAACTAGCCATTATATGATATTTTGGTCTCTACATCACCCTCTATTTAAGCATGTGCCATGAGGCCATGATCTGCATCTTCATCTGGTTCTGATGATGAACCACACTACCTGGGTTGAAACACGTTGTTAAAATTTTCTCCTATGTTATTTCTACAGAAAAGACTCTTCTTAAAGAAATGATCTAATCCCTCTTTAAATTTTCTCCTATGTTATTTCTACAGAAAAGACTCTTCTTAAAGAAATTATCTAATCCCTCTTTAAAAGTTTGTAATTTTCATCGAATCATTATCACATCTAATTTTAAAATTTCCTTTTTAGAAATGAAATTTTAAATGGGGAATTATATTAGTGAAATATTATATACAAATCTTGTTAAAATTTTCAAAGAAATATAGTTTTCTTTATACATAGAAAATGTTTAACTAATCTTCCTAAAGGTTTTTGAAGTAGTTTTCTTTATACATTGAAAAAGATCAACCAATTTTGATGAAGGTACTTAGTCTTTCATTCCAAGGAGAGGGACTAATCAAAGAGCTTTATGTAAGAAAAATAAACTAAAAACAAGGACCATGAATATATTTAATGGAGTGTGCAAGAGTGTGGTTGGGGATCCTCTAGATCCCATTTTCCAATGTCACTGCATCTTTAGATAACATGTCTACTTCATAGTTCTTGTCCTTGTAAATATGTGAAACAAATGTGAGAGAAGGCTTATTTTGGAAGTTGATATCATGTAAAAGAGGTTGGATTAGGACGTTGTGAAAATTGAATTTTCCTTTTATCCATTGAATCACAAGCAAAGAGTCTCTCTAAATTTGGATTAGAAAATTCCTAGTTTCTTGAGCTAGCATTAAGACTAATTTTAGAACCATAATCTCTTAAAAATTGTTTGTGTGATTTCCTAGTCTAACCTTAAAATAATATGTCATGAATGGGGGATAGATGTAGAATTCCTCCAACCATGTCTTTTGGGAGGAATACTGCAGAAAATCCATTAAAGAAAGCCTAAGGAAAATCTTTATTTATTGTTTCTTCAAGGAAGTGTTATGATATGCATCCTTCTTTGTATTGCAAAAATGCAACGAGGATGTTCATACTTTGGATAACACATTTCAAAGGTATGGTATCCTATCTTTAAAGAGCTTGGAATTCCAAGCTAGCCAAATTCCCCAAGCTATGGTTAGATAGAGCACTTTATATCTCTTCATGTCCATGTTCATGCACTAGTCACTTGAGGGCCTCTTTAATCGATTTCCCCTTCCAAGCATTTTTCAAACTATTCAAGTGATCTATTTCTTACCAGACATCTAGAGTATAAGCACATATCATAATACAATGGGAGTTAGTCTTAGAGTCAACTTTGCAAAGACCACATTGACCTAGTTCCTTATAGCTTATATTTTTAAGGATGTCCAATCTTTATTGTTTACCAATAACCACATGAAGGTTTCTTATTTCGATGGGAATTTGAACCTCTAGAGAATCATTGACCACAATATTGTGGGTTGCTGATATCCTCAATAACAAGGACTTTGGATCCTTGTCTGGGCTCATAGTTCCATGTAGGACTCAAAGACAAAATGATTTGATTTTCTTGGTCATTTAGATTTATGAAACAACTTCTTAGCTTTTGAGTATAGTATTCCCAAATTTATGCCATCTCCTCTCAAAATATAATCTCCCCCCAAGAAAGCCATTGTTGTGGCCTATCCAAACTGTTGACTCCCTAAGATAATTTTCTTAGAGTATGGTACGCCCAACTTTCAAGTCTAGAATTAGTGGGGGTGGGAGCCTATATATGTCATTACTACCAATTGAGGGGTCCAAGCCAATTTGTACTTTGTTATCTATGTCAATTCTTCATCTATCAAGGGGCAGGTTGCAACCACTTCTTTCCATATTATTGAGGTGTTTTGAAAATTTCGAGTGGCTACAACCACCCTCCAAAATTTTGGCTCACATGCAAATTTCATAGCCTACCTTGGATCCTACAATCGATCATCCTTGGTCAATTGTTGGTAAGCTGATGATTTCAAGCTCCCCTCCTTGATCCTAAGAGTTGTCTGCGTTCTCATATTTATGCAGCATGTGTCATCATCGGGCATAGGGGTTGTTGTTTGTCTTGCTTCAAGGGAATTGTGTGCATATGAGTGGTTGTCATCACATACACATGTTTCACATTCACTTCACACACTATTTTCACGAAGGTTGTTGCATCAAGCAAAATATGTCTTATGCATTCGTAATGGTCTACATTGTGTCACTAAGTGTTCGTGTGCGATCACAGTCAAGTCCTACCAATGTCTACATATGTTTCACTGATCACACACTTAGCCATTTTCTCGAGAAACCTAGCCCCATCCAGCTTCTTGGAACTATGCGCTTTGCTTCTACAACCATCAAGCTTCCTCCCTTGCCTGCTAAAACCCCAAAGTGCGCAGGGACACCAACCTCACTTGCCTGCTAAAACCCCGTAGCCCGTAGAGATCCTAGTCAACACTGCTCTCCAAAAATGCGCATAGCAGTCAGCTGCACTACACTCAAAAATTGCGCAGAGGTGTCCTCCCAAGACCCCCATCCTACAGCAGTATCTTGTGCCTCAAAAATACACAATGTTGTCCAAGCTTCCCTGTCTGTCTTGCATGCAAAAACTGCGCAGATAGGCCTCCCAGGGCTTCATTCCGGCAACAGTCATTGTTCGCTGAAATTGCGCATATCTACCTCTCAGTGACTACAGGAAAAGGTGACATGCTGAAATCACTTGCAAGGATTTGAGGAGAAGGACCAAGGAACCAAGTAATGGAAAAGATCAGGACCGCATGCAAACTCCGTCGGATGCATGATCATCTTGAGGGTAAGTATGGTAAGTAAAGAACACCTTCCAAAGTACACCTCTTAGTTGAGTTTGCAAGACGACTTGTCAATGTCATATCATCTTGTCCTCAGTAACATGCATGTATGCAAACATGAAAGGTCATTGTATGTGTTTCTTCTACATGTCTTGTCTTTGGCATGCTAATTGTTATGTCATGCTTGCGACCTCATTCTGGTGATGTTGAAGGTTGTGTTTGAGTTGTGTTCGCTATGTAAACATCTATCGCACTCACACACGATGTTGTAAGCACTGTCGCACAAGTGTCGCCATAGTTGTCCGAATGTCTATCTCATAGTGTCATGCTTGTCGCTCACACCCGTCAGTCAGTCACACTGAGTGTATGTTGTCTTGATGGTTCTATGTGTCTTGTCATTGAGTCATGTTGAGCATGTGTTCACAAGGTCATGCATGCACAAGTTCACTCACTCACACACTTAGTCATTTTTCTGAAACTCTGTCGACCGGACCTCCCTCCAACAGTCGGACCTTTGCTGAGATGAACTGTGTAGTCTCAGCTCTCGGTGAACATCTACTACTGCCTAGAATTGCACAAAGCTTGAGGTTGCTTCCCAAGCAGTCTGCATTGCACAATCCTGGAGTCGATCCGACTGATTGTCACCCAAAACAACGTAGAAGTGTCTTAGCAAGCCATCTCAATCTATGCTGCCTGCAAACAACACCATCAAGCCTCCAGTTGGTCAACCGAAGAGTTTGACCGAGCAGTGACCTCAGTACTCACTCCTCCAAAAAATTGCGCAGAAGCTTCTAAGAATGCCCGCTTCTGCTGACTAAAGAAACTATACATACATGTTGGACAGACACTTGCTGCCTATCACTACATCGCCCTAAAAAATTGCACAGTTTTTCCAGCCAATCACCCTGTCAGCCGGCCTACTCCAACTCCTGAAAACTACACAGTTTTCATGAGAAGTCTCCTAGTTTCCCAACATCCTGCTCAGCTCGAAAACAACACAGGGATGTCTAGCAGACCAACCTCCCAGCTCTGAGCAATTTTTACCAGCAACCTCCCGCAACTCGCTACCAGCTCCCCGGAGGAATTGCCAAGTTTTTGCTACCAGTATCCCTATGCTGCTTGCACTGTCTCCTTGAAAAAATTGTGCAGATATTCCCTCCAGCTGAGCCATATCCCACAGATAGTCACTATTGATTCGGATTTCCCATCTCAGCCTCCTAGTGACCTCTGCGCAATTTTCATGGACAGTTCCCGGAGCCCGCATCCTTGCTTGAAATGTGCTCTGCACAATTTTAGATCCTTGTCCTCTCTCCCGGTCACTTGCATTCGAAAGCGAAAAAAATGCATCATGGTAGACCAGGAGATTTCTAGATTTGATGTCGTCTCATCATGAGTGATTGCAGATACAGGTACATGGATGAGACATGGCACGACGATGAACGAGATGAACAAGGAGTGCATGCAAGGAGAGTTGTTCGCAAATAGACGAACACATGGAGCATGCCAAAGTACAAGTGAAGGAGAGACATGCACGTGCAACATCAAACGAACACCAAGACCATCGAAGAATCGCACACCTTGCCATGTGGAGGTGAAGCTATGATACACCAACAAAACATCCATCACTCAGCAACACTGCAGCTCGTCATGGACACCAGCTGCAGCATGAACATACCAGCTCTGTCATGTCAAGGCATGTCATGAGTCCTCTTGGCCACATCACTATTGTGGGTCATACTATTGTAATCAATGTAATATAATGTGGAAGTCCAAGAGACCCACATGTAAATTTGAAGGGTCATGTAAGTCAAATAGTCATGAGGGAAGTCGAACAGTCACAAGGGCCAATTTTACCCTTGGCTATAAATACCCGTCATTTGTACATGCAACAAACTTTTCACCTTGGCTCCTCCCAAATAGCCTTGAGAGTTTGTAATCTTTTCTTTGAGGAGCGAGTAGTGGCTCCAATGCCCTGCTATTGGGGTTAGTGATGTAATGGTGTACATATGTGTCTTGGAACTTTTGCTTAATTCAGAAGCTTGTTAACAAGCCAACACATTTTCACACATGTATTGTATTTGTTTGTAAGACTATTCTTTGGACGTTTGTAATGGATGTTGCTTTAGCCTGTATTAAGACAATTGAACTATTTCAATTGTTTAAGTACATATGCTATTGGAAATGTGTTGTATCAGTTGTTAAAGTTGTCTCGCTTGTGTGAGCTATTCCGCTAGACACTCGACATATTCATTCTGTAAACTTGTTATAACGCTCGTCGCACTCATGTGGACTATTTCGCTAGGTGTTGTACGTGTTATATGTTCACCTTGTTTTTGTGACTGCCGCATCCGTGTGGACTACTCCACCGGAAGTTGTGCATGTCTTGTTGTGTCGTGTGTCTCTAGCAGAGTTGGGACTATTCCCTTTTGACTTGAGACTCACTTCCACCCTTTCCCCATGCAGTGAAAGAACTTTGACGCAAGCAACACTAAGCACTCACCAAGCATGCGAACTTCGTTGTTCAAAGACAAAGTAAACCACTCTCATGCGCTGACAAGCAAGGGCTAAGCAAAATCTTTAAGATAATGGAAACTGGGCCATCATACTGGATGAGACTCCTACACCAAACGATGTGAGGTCTAGTTGGGACTTCATATGGGGGAGATCCCCTAAATGTTTGCGGGTCCAACACCGTCAACATGAACCAAGAGATATGTATTTATCTTTAATTACATATTCCTAAAGTCTAAAGCCTTATATCATTCTTCGTACATTTTTAGTTGCAAGAGCCTTTGCAAAAAGGAATATGTTTTTTAGGCTCCATCAACCTTGAGATTCTGGAACAATGGGCTTTTCCTACGAGGTTATATCCTTTCCCTTTTTCCCTACCTCTCCAAACTAGATGAACCTAAAAATTAACTTTATGATTTTCCCCAACTCTCCTTTCAAAATTCATACCAAAGGCATCCAATAAACGAGGATGGCTTCTAGCATCGATTTGACAAACACCATATGACTACCTCTATAGACCTATCATTTGCACCATGTAGTGAGTTTATTCTCTATATTGGATATTAGCCAAGTTCCCAATCACCTTTCTGATAATGAATTGCTTTGAAATGAAATCTCACTTATTTCATTCTATCATTTGTTTCTAATACCTAAAAACAAAAGACTTGGTAATGCAAAGCTTTTTCATTATCTAAGATGGCGCAAAAAGAAATTATTTACTTGTCAACTTCAAGTTTCATACTTGTTGCCTTGCAAAAGAGATTGATAATGTCTTTAAAGCTTTTAACCAACCTTTTATTTTGTAACACCCTACATAATCGCTTAGTTAATTTTAATAACATACACTCAATTTTTTTTTTTTTTTTTTAAACAACATGAATTAGCTTTTAAATTATGAAATGCTAACCAAACATTTCTTATCCTAAATAAATTTGTAACAATATATATATATAAACAAACTTGGTGTTATATTTAAGATATTCACTTTACAATTGCTTTGCGCTTAAACTTCTTTACAATCCAAACTCTAAAATAAAAACTTAAATTGATTAATCTATAGAAACCGATATAATATAATTGCTCAATTAGTTTTTGTTAAAGGTACTCTTATCTACGCTGGTCTATTTGATCGATTATCACAATTATTTAATTTACTTCTATTAAATTATAGTTAAGTAATACTAAACACTGATAACAATCTATAAAACTATATATGAGAAATACTCTAATGCGAGTCATTTATAATATATATGCTATATATTTGATTACTTGGCTACGTAACTCATAGGTCTTATGTGAAGGTTATTTGATTCCAACAATATAGTACTTTGCCATTGTTGGAGATATTGATATTAGATGAATTTAACACGTCGCACGAGCTTGCCAGGGTATCTAACTATAGCTAAGATACCACTCTTTCTAGTAGATTAGTTTACATATGCGTTAATTATTTGTTGCACATCATGGCAATCTCCCAACTTCTTGGAGTACAGAATCAACCACGTTGAGTGCTAGCCTTTTGTCCTCCTAAAGGACTTCGCCTTTCTTTTATTAGCGCAACGAAGTTAATGTGAAGATTGTGGGTGTTTTTTTGGTTATCATGTCGAGTACCATTGCAACGCTATGGTTCAACCCTGCCAAATCGGCCAAGGATTTCGAGACACACACTCTAGTTTTTGGTTTTGTTTGTTTATTATTATTACTAATAAGGTGGTTTAAGTACCAATTTACTTGCTATCTCCACAAATAACATCTATTTGTTATTCCATGAAAGGTAGATAATTATGGATCTCGTGGATGCAAACAACATTAGATTATATGGAATATGTATTATTTTTTGTTTTATAATATAAATCTCAGTTGTGTGTTTGTTTTTGTTGTTGTTTTTTTAGAAATTGATAATTTATTGTATTAATCTTAGTGAAGAGAAAGACAATATGTGATTCTCGTTTTTTTTTTGTTGAAAAAGATAATTGATTGCATTAACCTTAGTGAAGAGTCGAAAGACAACATGCAATTCCCACCATGTGATTTAATCTGCTTGCTAAGTCTACAAACAATATCTAATTGCTATTCCAAGAAATCAAGATTGATAATTGACTTTACCTATGTGAAGAGAAAGACAACATAAGATTCCTACAACACACCTTATACTAGCTTGACATGTGCTACTCGAGTTATGTGCTCTGATCTGAAGATGAGTTGAAGGCCAAACGTAAGTTTAACGACAAGTGTTTGAATTTTGTCAACTACTCCAATACGCAACCTAGTTCGACCCTTACATCAGTTCATGCGATAATCCAGGGGTGTAAGTCTAGAAATGGATCTATTCATCCCACTGCTAGTTATGATGCAAGTTGAGTGGTCTTATAGCAAAAAAAAGATGTGGGCAACAACTTTTGTAGTTAACGTCAGCTGGCTGCTAGTCACTTAACATATCCATAATGAAAATTTTTTAATCAATATATCTAATTGAACATCAAATGATTTTTCAAGATGTGGTGTTGGCTTGAACCATGGTTAGTTCCGTTTCAGCCACCATAGTGGTGGTGAGCAAGAATGCTAGAAACTAGAGTAGGCTTGCAATTGTAATACAATCGGTTATAACACATTCGTTCGATTGGAGTGGTGGAGGTGTTAATTCTTCAATGCTCAATTATGAAGTTTTAACTCTTATTTATCTAATATCGATTTAATTGTGGTAACACTGTTGAAATCTTAAGTCTTAAGGGTTAGTTTAATTGGTCTAGTCCTTGTTATTAGAGCATTTTTGTTATTGAGAGGTTACAGGTTCAATTTTCTCTTGACACCCTTAAGGTAAGGCTCCATGGATCCCTTCGGGTGGATCTGCCTAAGACAAATATTAATGGTCACCGATCTCCGGGGTCTGTGAATGCATCTTTTCTATTTAGAGGTCACAGGTTCAATTTTCTCCTGGCACCCATAGGTCAGGTTCCATGGATCCCTTCAAGTGGATCTGCCTGAGACAAATGTTAATGGCCACCGATCTCCAAGGTCTCTAAACCACATATAAAAAAAATATCAGGTAAACCATCAGGCTCCATGGATCCCTTTGGGTGGATCTACCTGAGACAAGTATTAGTGGCCACCCATCTCCTGGGTTTGTGAACCACATAGACAAAAAAATACCAAGTAAACCATTATGTAGGTGAAAGGTTAACCACCAAATACTGAGGTAATTTCATAGTTTTGCAAATTTAGGTGACATTTTGATATGAGTACGATGTTGCATTGGATTTGTAACGAAGTTGCGGTTTACAATTGCTTGTTGCAAGAATTGTGTCATTACTCCATCGGTTCCTAGTTTATGAGAGTTCCCAAATCATATGTTAAGGGTTGGAGGCGAAAACAAATACGAATTCAAATGTCAAAAACTACGTGTGCATATATAATATATATATATAATATATATATATATATAATATATATATATATATATAATATATATATATATAACCATGTGAGGGGTTGAAACGACAATGGAATCAACTTCACTAGGCCAAGAGCATGCAGGGTTGTCCAACGAATGCAGTGTTAACCCACCAATTTCCTTTGATTTTCATCTAGATAGTGCATCGAAGCAGTGTTGATTACAACTTTGAATGCCATAAGTATGACGGATCGAAGTGACAAGCAAACATCGATCCTTCATTTATAACCGATTTCTTCGTTTTCTATTGGTGTAGTGAAACAAAGCAACATGATACAACTTCCCAAGCTAGGGATGAGTGTTCTTACCATTTGGTAAACTAGCCCTTAGTGCACTTTTTACTGTAAGTAAAGATTAATGAAATGAACACAATGCGGTTATGCTATATATATATATTATATATATAATATATATATATATATATTATATATATATATATAATATATATATATATATATATATATATAGATGCACTGGAATTTGTGTCTTAGGATATTGACAATCTTGCAATCTATTAGATATATACATACTCTATAATATACTCTATAACTATCATAGAGATATATATAAAATGTTTAACTTCATAAAGTTATATAGTCCCAAGGTTGTGGTCCAACAATTACATGTGGAGTTTTGGTCCCCACAAGTCCTGCGGTCCAATCTTAAGCATGACTATGTACGCTTGTGAGCTGCTCAAGGTGCGATTTCTTCATTTGAAAAATAAATAAATCATAAACTAATATATCATATACCTTTATATTCTATTATATATATAAATGCATGCATGTGTATATAACTATGATTTGGGCGCTACAAAGTAGTAAGTAGATTGTGATGTCTAAAAAATTTATTATATATAAGATATATATCATTTACAGGTACAAAAGCTTATAAGTTGAGTACTTATAATTCAATATACCAAATGATGAGCCTCATCATTGAGTAATTATATGGGCCTTAATTGGCCTTAATTCACCTCCTAGCTTAGTCAAACCAACTATTCTCACAACTTATTGCATGCTTTTGATTATATTTTGTTTATGAAATGAGTTAGAGTTGGATATGTTGTTGTGTGGTCTAATGTGCATGAAATGCAAGAATAAAGTATAAAAGCAAGGAAAATGCAAGTATAAAGGATAAAAACAAGGAATTATGGCAAAGACCTTGGTAAAACTAGAATGGGACAAGGGAGAGTAATTATACGAGGTAAATCCTCCTCCTTTACTACCCCTCCATTCGAATATCCCTCCACCAGCTTGCAGTGCAAATAGCCATCAGTTTGAAGACTAGAAGACAACCGAGCAACTAAAAAGGATAAAAACTAGTTTTTCTTGAGTTAAAGGCCAAGCCTCCCTAATGGGAAGGAAGTCGTTAGATACTTCAAATGTATAAATAGAGAGGCTTAGGACCTCAGTAGGATTCAAACTTCTATTGTAAAACTCCATTTTATTTCTGAGCTACAAATACTTGTGACAGTTTTATCTATAATCCATGGTTTTTATAATAAGAATGAGTTATGTTTAAACCAGCTCTGAGTTAACTCCGAGGGCTGAAGCTCTTGGGCTAGGGCTCGACCCAAGCAACCACAACTCCTCTTTATTGTACATGTATGCTGGCATAGAGTTTTGTTCTGTTTATTTTCTTAAGTAGTTTCATGGTTTTCTCTTCATTTGCTTAAGTAGCCTTATGGCTTTCACTGTTTATTTGGTTAAGTAGTTGCACTTTAATTACAACAATATAGCGTAGATCATGCATGGTTTTCCTGTTCATCTGCTTCAGTAGCTGCATTTGTTGTTGTTTACTTTCATTTATGCCTTCTTTCAGTTCACAGGTTAGTTAGAGGAAAAATATCACTATTAGGTTGTGCGCAGGTGTCTCAGCCTCATCTCCTCCCTCTGGGACCATGACTTGAGGAAGGGACCATTCATAAGCCCCAAAAACACAGGTCTCTGGTTCTCGCATGGGCTATGGACTTCGCTGTTTAATGTAGTTATTTGTTCACTTGCACTGGTTTTCTCTGTCGTTTTCATTTGAAACCGCCTCCAACACTTTCCTCATGCATTGCTTCCTCGTCGTCTGATCACCGACAAACCTTCACAATCACCGCCCGATTCACTATTTTCTCCAACCGCTGCCTCGCGTGGAGTCTTCCACTCACTTTATGAGCTTTAATCTCCATCGTCAATCTGTCCCTTTATCTGATGGTTAGTGCGTCACCCAATCACTTTATGCACTTTAAGTCCCCACCGTCGATTTGCCTTGCATGATTCGAAGGTTGTCGCTTCACCCGATCGCCCCTGTTAGTCAACCCCACCTGATCTAACGGCTATCGCGCAATCTCGCGCAGATTAGTGCACGAATGTTATCTTCCCGAGAGTACGCGAGAAAAGTGGTTTTCTCGTGCTATGTGTCGTGCAGTAAGGCTAATTGCGTGAAATTTCGAAATACTGCTTACAACCTGAATGGTGCGCGAGAAACTACTTACCGCCTTAGAAACCCGCTCCCTCATTTCCACGCATTTCTTTTCCTTGCGATATGATCTTCACCGTCCATCTCTTGACTTCACCTGCGCAATAAGATCTTAGCCGTTCATCGCTCCTGTTAGCCTCGTCCGTCCATCTCTTGACTTCACCTGCGCGATTAGATCTCGGCCATTCATCTCCTGTTAACCTCATTCGTCCATCCACTCACCTAATCCCTCGTGACATGATATCCTCCGTTCATCTGCTTTGTTCCCTTGTTTTTCCATCCATTCACTTAAGCCTTCACGATAATATATCCACCTTTCATCTTTTTAGTTAACCTTGTTCTCCCATCTATCTATGTAACCTCCTGCGATCCAATCTCCACCGTTCATTTGCCTTTCACCCGACTAATCCAATGGTTCTTATGCATTGCTGCTCCCTCACGTCCTCCTTTCACTAATTTCGTCCTCTGACTGCTCTTCCACTTGAAAGCTGAGTTAGTTTAGTTCTTTTCTTACACCTTAGTATAGTTTAATGCTCTTTGCTTCTGTAACTTAGATAGCAACATTAGGTTAGTAATTAATTTAGCAATTCTACTTAGCATAATTGTTTAATTGGTTAATTAGGGTATGGTGTGGTTTATCATTACATGTTGTTTTCTTCAATATAGCAGTAGAAGTTGCTCTCCCTTAGGATAGATTTGCTTCTTCTATCAAAGAGTTAAGCTTCTTTTGACCCTATACAAGTCTTGCTTGGAACCCCTGGGGTCTCTTGCCAGATGAGCAGTGACAACAAGCAGTACCTTCACTTTTACTTGTTCATATAGAAGTGTCATCTCCAAGTTTGTATGAACCTTGAGTTGATAAGTAAAGTTGGTAGCCCTGGGAGTTGCAACATTCTTGTTGCAATACCTAGGCTCATCACTTTTTGGCGCCGTTTTCGAGGAGGTGTCAAAATAGAAGTGATTATTTCTCTTTTCTTCTATTTTCTAGTTTCCAACATTCTTCCATTAGTTATTTTTGCAAAAGTAATCTAGTTTCTTCATTTCTTTTAGTTGTCATTATCTGCTTTCCTTTCCATTCTATGAGTAGAATTTCAATCATAAAAACAAAAACAAAAAATTCTCCAAATACCAATCCACCTGCCATTTGATCATGTGGTGCAGTAAGAGCCACATCACCATTCACTCTTATAGGTAGAAGAAGAAAATGGAAAAGAATGTAGAAGAAATGGATGGATATGATGACACTGTGGAAGATCCTCTTGGATTCCCCATTCAAGATACTGATGGTAGTGTGCACATGAGGAAAATCCCTCCATCTTTTCTTCCAAAATTTCATGGTCTAAGGATAGAGGATTTGGAAACCTTTCTCTTTGAATTTAAAATTATTTGTAGATATTATGGTTACCTATAAAAAACTCAAAACCTGAGATTGTTTTCAACAACTTTAATGGACAGAGCTCTTAGATGGTTCATGAGTTTAGGGACTAATTCAACAATATCATGGAATGATATGCAAAATATATTTCTAGACAAAAATAAAGATCATGATCTTAAAGAAGAAATATTTAGAATGAATCAAAGAGAAGATGAGAGTCTAGAGGATCTAATAGAGAGGTTCATGTACAATGTTAAGAGGGAAAAACTACATCTTATAAGATCTGACACACTAAAAACCCTCTTACTTAGAACAATTAGGGATGAATGGATTGTTCTCCTTAATATCATGAGTAAAGGTGGTGTATACCAATTATCATTTGAGGAAATATGTGAAACATGCAAACACATATCAAGAGGAAAAACAAGAGTAGGTAAATCAATATCAAGATCAATAAGTCAATCTAAACTTGTAAATTTGTTTGATGATTTTAAAGCAAAAATTCTTAGCAATCTAACAAAACAAGTAGAAACATTAAGAATGCAAGATGAAGGAAAAGAGAATGTTGATATTTGTGTTGCATAATCATAGGATGTTAGACATTGTCCATCATTACCAAGGTTGAAGAAAGTTCACCAGGAGGACAATGGATCAAGTCCATTGCCAATGCAGAAATGTTATGTAGCTCGAAGAGAACCATGGTAGCTTATTCAGCCTAATATGATGCAAGAGCCTAATTCAGAATTTCAGGCTTATGCACATCAACCTCCAAGTAGTTGGAACATACCTTTTCCTTGGAACATTGGCCATTACAACCCCAAAACCAATCTTAGCAACAAGGTTGGCCAAGAACTTATGGGAGCCATCCACAATATCCTCAATATCCTCGGTATCTTCCTCAATATCCTCCATACCAAACTCCATGTTATCCTTACCATTCACCTCCACCACAACCACAACCCCATCCACATCCATCTCAAATATACACTCCCACTCAACTGCCTGTACCACCATTTCCAAACCCACACATTGAAGTAGCTCAGCCCACTTACAATGCCGAGATACAACACTTCCAAACATCTCCTCTTGAGGTCAATGGTATTCACCATAGCTCAGGAAGAGTATTGAGAAAAAGAGATTCTCCTAATATCATTGAAGGACAACATACAAAAGAAGAAGATTCAAAAGAGAAGATCAAAGAACCATGGGCTACATTTGAAGAAGAGCAGACAGCAAAATCAAAGATTGAGAAAGCTCACTCATGGCTACCATCAAATCCTCCATATGTTCAAAAGAACACTCAACAAAAATAGGAATATTTGAAGGTCATGAAAGAAGGAGACATCCAAGATGATCAAAATCAGCAAGCGGACCAGGGATATCACAACTACATTGAAATATGGTTCCAGACAGTCACTAAGTTGCAACATCACTCTCTTCCTCAAATATGCTTGATCCTTTCAGAGTCAAATCATTTGGCCTCTGAAATCCAGGTGCATGTCAAAGCATACATTTCAAACCTCCACATCATCTTGTCTATCATATTGATGTGCACCTGGCTCCATTAGAAGTATTCTTATACTTGAAAGTTATTTTGTTTTTTAAGTAGGGTAGGGTAGAAAAAAAAGGGGAATAAGAAGATCCCTGGGTGAAAACCTTCCTTGAGGCGATCAGGGAAAATATCTAGGGTGAAAACCTCTCTAAGGCAGCCTAGGTGTTTTTCAAATAATCATAATAATAATAAAAGAAAAAAAAGAAAAAAAAAATAATTGTTCTTTGCAGGTGGGTGAGAAAGATAATAAGGGAGTAAAGAGAAGATCCAAAAGGAACCCTGCCTCACATATATTCATCTCCTCCACTCCTTACCATGCATCCATCCATCAATTCTATTGTTTTTCACTTCATTGCTTCAATTTAGGTGAAGATTGTGTTTTCTAACAGAATCCCCTCATCCATTACCATCATCCCTACATCCGCACACACTCCTACTCCCTCTGTCCATTCATTACAACATCCTCACAGCACCATCCAAAAACATGATCAAGAAATTCTACGGGAGACACCAAACATTGCCAAGTGGTAATCTAGGAGCTCCATAGCAGCAGCAACATCAGATCCAAGAGCTCCACAACAACAGTGACATAATCATATCTTCAGTCACAGACACCTGCAAAAGCTAATAAACCATCAACAAATAGCAGAGGAGGAAGAAGTATGACCATCAACAACGCCTCTGATATTTGAAAAATACAGCATGGAATCAAGATCACAAGTAAGTATCCTACTCACTCACTCATATGCATCATTTGATCAAAGTAGTAAAGGTTAAGAGGTAGTTGGTTTACAAGTGAAAAGGTGGCAAAAAGAAAATTCTTTAATAAGTCAAAAGAGAATGCAAGAGTCCATAGATACAATATTGTTATGGAAACCATTTGAGAATGCTTGAAGAATTAAGATTTGGGGTAGAAACACTAGTTCACCAAAGACAACATACCCTATTTCTTGATGCATTCACTCATAGACTCCAACAACAAAGTAAAAGAAGGAAATTCCCAGCAGTTAGTTCACCATGGGTTGATCAGGATCCTCATTGAGGATGCCCTCCAAAACCTCAGGATCCTATAAAATGGTCAGTCTTCAGAGACTTACCAGTAGAGTATGACATCAAAACCCTCATCTATGATGTTATTTCTTCTGTGAGTGAGGAGGAGGCAAAACAAGAAAAAGAAGATACAGATCAAGATGGGGATGAGATGGGTGAAGAAGAAACTAATACAGAGGAACATGCTGAAAGAAGACAAGGAGGATGATGCTGAAACAAGAGGAGGAAACAAAGGAAGAAACTATGCGAAAGAAGAACAAAAGGAAGAACATAAGAAAAATAGAGAGGACAGGTGCAAGAAAATAAAGACCAACTAGCATATATGGCCAACCTCTCCTTGAAGGCCATCCAATGTGGGGTGCTAGCTAAATCCTATGCTCTTTACCTTAGAGAACAATGGATGCAATTTCAGATTAAAACACTAGCACAAAGGGGCACCATGCCATTTCAGGACTGCAAACAGTTTATTGATCTTTGTGATCAAAGTGCACTAGAGGATAGGGCCAAAATGGCTAAGTTTTACTTGCACAATATGGACATCACAGACATGAATATTTGGGATCCTAATGTAGAGCTAGAAGATCTACAATTAATGGTCTTGGCATCATGGATGAACCATGAGAATTCAAGGGCTGCAGAGATGAAAATAATATTGGCCAAAGAGAAAAATGAACCTATTTTTCATTAGAGCTAAACAATCAAATCCCATGGCCCTAATCAACACCCATAATCTAATGGAAAATGATCCTCAACTGGAACCTAGATATCTTGCTGCCCAAGAGCAAGCAATTTCACATTTTGAAAATATATTTAGGCTACTAAGAGATGATAATACACATGCTTGCTAAAGGAAATGGAACACACTGGCACACAGCTTGAAGATCAGAGAATATCACTCACCTCAAAGGTTGAGAGAGGCACTCAACAGGACACCTGTGTATAAGCAATCACTGCAAAGGTTGAAGGTCAATTGAATAGGCCTAAAACTCAGTCCAACACTACTCCTAGGGATTCTAGAAGGGAGAAAAGAAGAAGAGGAAAAGAGGCAGTGGGAAGAAGTAGAAAGGAAAGCAGGCTTCTATCAACAAGAAGAAGAGACCACAACAGAAGCATGGGATGTCAGAGATGCTACCAGAGCCATGAAGGACATAGACATTGACTAAGTTGCTCAAAGGTTGAGCAACACTTTCAGTAGGGGGGTGATGATGAGCCTCATCATTGAGTAATTATATTTGCCTTAATTGGCGTTAATTCACCTCCTAGCTTAGTCAAACCAACTATTCTCATAACTTATTGCATACTTTTGATTATATTTTGTTTATGAAATGAGTTAGAGTTGGATATGTTTCTTTGTGGTCTAATGTGCATGAAATGTAGGAATAAAGGATAAAAGCAAGGAAAATGCAGGTATAAAGGACAAAAGCAAGGAACTATGGCAAAGACCTTGGTAAAACTAGAATGGGACAAGGGAGAGTAATTATAGGACGTAAATCCTCCTCATTTACTACCCCTCCATTCAAATATTACCCCCATCAGCTCGGAGTGCAAACAACCATCACTTTGAAGACTAGAAGACAACTGAGCAAGTGAAAAGGACAGAAACCCGTTTTTCTTGAGTTAGAGGCCAAGCCTCCCTAATGGGAAGGAAGTTGTTAGAGACTTCAAATCTATAAATAGAGAGGCTTAGGACCTCAGTAGGATTCAAACTTCTACTGTAAAACTCCGTTTTATTTCTGAGCTACAAAGACTTGTGATAATTTTCTCTGTAATCCATGGTTTTTATAATAAGAATGAGTTTTGTTTAAGCCAACTCTGAGTTAACTCCGAGGGATGAATCTCTTGGATTAGGTCCTGAACCAAGCAGCGACAACTCCTCTTTACTATACATGTATGCTAGCATAGAGTTCTGTTCTATTTATTTGCTTAAGTAGTTTCATGATTTTCTGTTCATTTGCTTAAGTAGCCTTATGGTTTTCATTATTTATTTGCTTAAGTAGTTGCACTTTCATTACAAAAATATAGCGTAGATCACGCATGGTTTTCCTATTCATCTGCTTCAGTAGCCGCATTTACTGTAGCTTACTTTCATTTATGCCTTCTTTTAGTTCACAGGTTAGTTAGAGGAAAAAGATCACTTTCAGATTGTGCGCAGGTGTCTCGACCTCATCTCCTCCCTCTGGGACCATGACTTGAGGAAGGAACCCTTCGGTAGCCCTAAGAACACAGGTCTTTGGTTCTCGCGTGGGCTATGGAGTTAGCTGTTTAATGTAGTTATTTGTTCACCCGCACTAGTTTTTTCTGTCATTTTCATTTGAAACCGCCTCCAACACTTTCCTCATGCATCGCTTCCTCACCGTCTGATCACCAACAAACCTTCACAATCACTGTCCGATTCACTATTTTCTCCATCTACTACCTCACGTGGAGTCTTCCACTCACTTTATGAGATTTAATCTCCACCGTCGATTTGTCCCTTGATCCAACGACTAGTGCGTCACCCGATCACTTTATGCACTTTAAGTCCCCATTGTTGATCTGCCTTGCCTGATCCAATGACTGTCACTTCACTCGATCACCAACTAGCTTAGCCAATCTCGACCGTTGATTAGCCCCGCCTGATCTAACAACCATCGCACAATCTTGCGCAGAATAGTGCACAAACGTTATCCGCCCGAGAGCACGCGAGAAAAGTGGTTTTCTCGTGCTATGTGTTGCGCAGTAAGGCTAATCGTGCGAAATTTCGAAATACTACTTACAGCCTGAAGGGCGCACGAGAAACTACTTATTGCCTTAGAAACCCGCACATTTCTTTTCCTCGTGATATGATCACCGTCGTCCATCTCTTGACTTCACCCGCACGATAAGATCTCATTCGTTCATCGCTCCTGTTAGCCTCATTTGTCCATCTCTTGACTTCACCCGCGCGATTAGATCTCAGCCATTCATCTCCTATTAACCTCGTTCATCCATCCACTCACCTAATCCCTCGTGAACAATCTCCATCGTTCATCTTCTTTGTTCCCTTGTTCATCCATCCATTCACTTAAGCCTTCGCAATAAGATCTCCACTATTCATCCTATTTGTTAACCTTGTTCGCGCATCTATCTACGTAACCTCCTGCGATCCAATCTTTGCCGTTCATTTTCCTCTCACTCGACTGATCCAACAATTCTTATGCATTGTTGCTTCCTCATGTCCTCCTTTCACTAATTTCGTCCTCCATGGTGGCCTAGGTGCAGGCGATATGGACAAATGACCGAAACCTGATATAATTTCTTCTAACTCTGGTTGAATTTCTCCTTCTGATTCAACTGGTGTATCAGTCATCTATTGTTAGATTTACTGCTTCATGAGTTTTTCCTTGATCACCCCCAACCTCGTTATTGGCACAAATCATACCATAGGCCCGTTTTCCTCCTTCGAAACTATAATTCCTTAGGAATTATAAAAATACACTATCGTTGCTTTAAAATAAGGAAACTGCATTTTAAACGCAAAATACACAGTCGGTGGGCTTTTGTTCCAAAGGAAGGGACTAACACTATCGACGCTTTAAAACCACTATAGTGTTGATTCCAAAGAATTACACTATCAGCGCAAGACTTCAAAGAAAAGAGTTATACCCAAATAACATTATCGATGGTTACCATTGGCCCTTCCAACGCTCCTTCCTCCGATGCGATAACACATAGTATTATCGAAGATCGCAATCGGCGACTCCAATATTCTAAAGGCTTGGCTCCTCCTGCTCCAATCTTGCGATGCGATAATAGTTGCGGACCCGATATGCTATCAAAGCCTCCCTATAATATTTCGGCTTCGGTAGTGTCGCGCTATCGGATTTCGGTGCTCCAAAGGTTTTCTCCTTCTCTACTCCAACTCAGCGATACGATAAAGGTTTTCAGACCTGATGAGGGTATAGTCCCGTTACAATAAAATTTCAAGTCCAGAGTTCCATTCCGGCTAAGTATTCTCATGATTTCTCTGAGTAAAACAGAGTTTTGTCTACTAAACTCTAAAATACAAATAAAAAAACTAGGTCTCGCCGATATGAAGGAAACACAGGCTAAGGCTTAAACCGTTGCATTAATTGGAAAATTAAGGCCAAATAATTTATATAAAACTTAGAAGAAAAGAACCGAAACTGATACACACATACAATTACTAGTTAACAGAGAACCATAAACTCAAATGCACAGAGAGAGGTTTTGAAGATCACAACGTCTCCAGGCCAACCCAGTCCACATAGGTGTCCCATTCTTTCCTTTATAAAATAATAGATAAAGCCCACTCGGTCCTTATCCCTTACAAAAGCATGCCAATTACTTAAAACAATTAAAGCAATTATCCATAAAGCTTACTACAACTTATCCATAAAGGGATTATTACAACGTGATCTTATTCTTAAATTCTATCCTTATCCTAAACTAGAAAAGCATGGAAACTGATGGCTAAAGGACCACATTCCTTTGCCTGTAGTTTTTTTTTTTTTTTTTTTTGGAATAAGTTTGAAGATTTGTTTTCCTCCAAGTCGCATGCTCCTACATCACTCCGACTGCTCCCGCTTGGAAGCCGAGTTAGTTTAGTTCTTTTCTTACACCTTAGTATAGTTTAATGCTCTTTGCTTCTGTAACTTAGATAGCAACATTAGTTTAGTGATTAATTTAGAAATTCTACTTAGCATAGTTGTTTAATTGGTTAATTAGGGTATGGTGTGGTTTATCATTACATGCTATTTTCTTCAATACTGCAGTAGAAGTAGCTCTCCCTTAGGATAGATTTGCTTCTTCCATCAAAGATTTAAGATTCTTCTAACCCTATAGAATTCTGGCTCGGAACCCCTGGGGTCTCTTTCTAGATGAGCAGTGACAATATGCAATACCTTCACTTTTCTTGTGCATATAACACTATCACCTCCAAGTTTGTATGAACCTCGGGTTGATAAGTAAAGTTGGTAGCCCTAGGAATTGCAACATTCTTTTTACAATACCTAGGCTCATCACCAAAGTGGGCCAAAAGAAAGTAGTAGAATTAATATAGAATAAAATTTCATAAATTTATTTAAAATATAAATAGAAGATTCATATTTATTAACAATGAAATGGTAGAATTTTATTCACAAAGTTATTAAAATAATGCCATCAATTATTCTCGAGTTGATTCAATCTATGACCAAAAGAACAACCACATTACAATTCTCCATACATATCATCAGTGGTTCAATGGAATTTGGTTACAAAAGAATATGTGAATTCTACTTAAGTAACCTTCCATTGCATGCGTAATATTTATAATCATAGCCTATAGGCCCAAATTTTCGTTCCTATATGTATTTTTTTCCTAAATATATTGAACTATTTTATGTAAACAATTGCCAATATACCACTTCCCATTCATTACATATAATCAACTAGGATTGACAATAATATGAAATTATAGTAGCAACTTCCCGTATATTTTCTTCCATTCATTTACATATGACCAAGAATTTATAACATAAATATTTTACGATAATTTTATGAGTTTATAAATGAAAATAAATATTTAAAATATAGTCATTGAAGACAACATCAAGTTTAAGCTAGGGAGTCACTTTAAATTACCATTCACCCTAGTGAGTGTAGAATCTTCAATGTAGGTTGGCCACGATCCTCGTTCCTAGCTTGAAGCAACTCGAATGACCACTTCTTTCACAAATCCTAACAACTAGACCAAATTTGATAACCCACTCGGTTGTCCACCCTACCAATGCCAAGATACTCTTCTTCTCTTTAGCCCCTTAAGAAACAATGGGGTTGTAGGAAGGAGAAGAGACTCACACTGGCTAATAGGAATTGGGATGCAACCCTAACTCCCCAGATCAACAAGTTCTTATCCACCACACTATCCAACAAGTACTTAAGATCACAAGAATTCACAATTACAAGATCACAATATCATATCTCCTCACAAGAATACATAGAATGTCATTACACCATCCACCATTAGGGAGCTAAAACATCCCCCCTTCATAAGTATGTGTCCCTTTTATAGTCTATTATGCGATAATTTTTTGTGACACTTTTCTTCACAGGAAAAAATAATTAATTATTTAATTCCATAATTTCATTATTCACCAAAACACATGTCATATCTCCAATGTGGTTCTCATGTAAATTCCTATTATTTTATTTTAATTAGTGATTCCCTCTAACCAGAGAAACACATGTTTCTAAAATTACTCATAGATGTTCTCGTATACCCTTTTTCCCTTCCTTAACTTTTTCATTTCATTTTAGTTAACTTATTGTTACCTACCGAGTGTCTAAGTTAGTTTGAGTCACTTAAATTTCTCCAATTCAAAATTTAATTATCTTTTCTAGGATTTATCAACTAGATTAGGTTCTATTGATTTTAATTTCTTTGGATTATATATTTAAATAATTAAATTATTGCACATGAATATTTAGATTTTTGTTCACATAGGCTTACATCCATTTAATTTTAAGTTAATTCCTCTTTTATATACTTACTTACTTACTTAGCTCTAACTTAAACAAAAATCCCTTTTTAAATATTTCTTTACTAGCATTTTCCAGGCCATTTATTTCAATTATTATGTTTTCATATTAAGTTTAGTTTTCAAAGTTAGCATTGATTAAACTTTATATTAACTTGATACTCAATACTTTCTAAGATTTTCTCGTTAATCATCCATAACATAACAATCCTTAAGGATTAAAATTATTGTTTTGAGGCTTCTGTGATTAGTACTTTGTGTATAGTTTTCTTCGTAAGTGGATCTATCCTAATGATGAGCCACAGTGGATGGCTAGAAACATCGATTCAAAAAATTATGGATGTGAGAACTCCGGAAGAAAACTATACACAAAATCATTAAGGACTTATGAATTAACCAAAATCACATATTTATTTATTCTTCGTTTGGTGCCAAGGGTGCCAACTCTCATGCCCTTTAAGAACCTCACATTTCAAGGGTGTCATGGGTTTCCCTTAAAATACCTTTGATCTGAGTAGGGGAATTAAGTATTGGCGGAATGGAAACTCAATAGTCTCCTTGTTGCCTTTGTTGATAGTTTCATGGTGACCGAGGATAAAGGCTCCCCTTGATGCATACCCCTCAATAATTCCTCATGAATAACCATATCCATGGTCCATCCCTCATGACATCATGAAACTTCAAGGATAAGTACCCCCTATACTTAATCCTAAACCACAAATGGAATGATAGCATGTATGGTCAGGGACATTGATCATACCCCTCCAAAGATGTCTAGTCTTTGTCACCTACAACCCCACTACCAACATGTGGGCCATATAGTCAACACTTATCAGTGCTTGCAAAATAGTGAGAACATCCATCAATATAATTCATATAAGCATATCCACTATCTGCATCAATATCAAATATCAAAACATAAATATAAATCACAATGTGACTCATGGTATGAGTTGCGTCCATAGTCCTCTTTTCCTACCACACTCGGAAATAGTTAGTAAAATATGATAAACATGATATAACTACCATCTATTAAAACATCATAAATGATCACATATAAATTTCATAATCAACGCCATCGTCATCATCAAAATGATTGTAATATATCATAAAATCATGAAATACACGTCTCATCAAAATACATAAAATGTTTGGATCATCATAATTATGTCCTCAAAGAATAATGTATAAGTAAAATGATGTCTAAAAGTCAATATAGTGTAAATCTCATATCGACTAGAGTGAGGCAATACATATTTCTCTCACAAATATTAAAATTTCATCAAGAAAGAGTAAATGGGTGACATAACAGGAAGTATCAACAATTATACCTTTGATGTGTCCATTTCTAGTGACATACTTAAGATATTTACTATGGACTTTAGCAATAATGAACATGGGTGGGACTACTGCAAATTGATTCCAAACACCAAAACTCCAGATCCGGAGTTGGGAAGAGACTAGGGGGGAGGATAGCCCTTTCTAATCCCTATTTCATACTTAAAGAAGGGAGAGACTACACCATTAATTAGAATTAAAAACAATATTGATCTAATGAAACTAATTACCCAAGTAACAAAGGCATCACAATAGCCAAGATGAATAAGGATGATTATAATGGAGAGCCAACTCACCTAATCAAATTCTTTGGGGAGGTCTAATTTCAAGGATAAGAATTTTAGGTTTCTAGTATTTATTGGGTGGAGAATCTCCTGTGCCACCCCCACTTCCTCGTGAATTTCCCCCCTTCTAGGAACCCACACTGCTTTGAAGAGATTTGACAAGAGAAATTTCCTTTCATCCTCCTAACTATTATTTGGAGATAATTTTTTAAAATCAATTAGAGAGGGAAATTAGTCTAAAGTTCTCAAAATTAATAGGATTATTTTAGTAGGCTTTAGTCTAAAGTTTCTCCTATACTAGAACTACCTCTAGGAATGTTTCTTTTCGTGCAAATTATAATAGATCTCTTTATAGTGCATTAATTTTTCTAAGAATTTCTTGTAGCATAATGTTATGTATGCATTTTGACCTCTCTTTAGATGCATCAGATCAACCTAAGTAGAATATATTTCTTGTTGTACATATAGTACCGATACCTCTTAAGTTTGTACACACCTCGATTTGATAATTAAATTTGAGACCCTTAGGAGTTTAAGCATTCTTGTTTTAATACTGAGGGCCATCAACTACTACTTATACAACCAAGTTGCATACCAAGCCTAGAAATGATAGTGTCAAAGTTTTTAAAATTGTTGCCTTACAAAAGCATAATGTGTATCGGTAAATAAGGGGTCCTTAAATAAACCCTTGGATATGTTAGAAAATTAAAAAGGCTGAAAGGTTTTCTCTTGTTTATAATTACTTGTGATTCTTTGAATTATTATTATAATATTTCTTATGTTCTTCTTTTATCTTAGTTCATCAAGAAATTACCAAAACCAAAAACATGAAGATCAAGGACACCAGATGTAGGTGTACAACCATGGAAAAACCCCTATATAGGGGAAAACAGGAAAGCATAGTGAACTACTCTTCCTTCAGTAATTCAAGATGGAAAAAAAATATGCTCAACCAACAGACATTCCTCCTCCACCAAGTCATCCCTGCAACTATTCTTCCAACCTTCAAAGGTCAACTGCAACAATATTGCATCAACACTACTTCAATATTCCATTAACACTGCATCAAAGACATATTTTCGACGTACTACATCAGAATTTTAGCCCTACTTCAAGACTGCAATTTCGGCCTTCCTGCAGCTTCAATTCCTTTGTATGAGTGAGACAAGAGAGAGAGAGAATTTTGACTTCCTTAGAAATATAATGAACTCCTTCTCCTTTGTTAGCCCTTTCCTTCTTCTTCCTTGGAATTCGTACCTTTTACTGCTTCCATCTACTGCAATTCAAATTTGTTGTGTGTGAGTGACAAATGAGGTCGAATTGCTCCAATATATAAGCTTCTTGTGAGGTCAAATTCCCCGATTAAGGCCGAATTGTCCTTCCTTGAGGCCAACTTAGTGGAGGAGACTTTAAAGACGAAAAATACAATAAAATAAATTTCTTCTTTGACAAATAAATCCCAAGAAGGGTTATTAACAATATGACATGAACAAGGACACTTGAAGAAAACCATAGAACCCTGCAATGGAGGCTATGACCTAAAAAAATTGACCCAAGCATGAAACCCACGCTTTAATAAGTAAATAATAATTTTTTCTTTCTTTCTTTTTATAAATATAATACATTTTAAATACAATTACGTAGATTGACACTAGTTACATTCTTAAACGCTCCCTCTTAACTAAGGATGTATTCATAATTATCTATATTTATAGTGGTACATGGAAGATATCCAAAATGAACTACGAAGAGTTCTAGAACACTCAGTGCTGCAGACAATATTCTTAACCAGGGTAATATATTCGGGTGGGACTAAGATGGACTAAAGCTTTTAGCTAGTCTAGGTACCATCAAGCTTTCTAACTAACCATAAACCCAAGGATCTAAGTGTGTATGCAAGGTAAGAGCTCCAAGATCAACACCACCCTCCATCTTCAGGATCTAGACATCAAACACACATAGGCTGGCCAAATTCCCCCCCAAGCATCCGCCATTAGATGCTTCATCTCTCCCTAATAAAATAGATATATCCATTTGTCCAAGCATGCTTCCCAAGTGTTCATCCTTCTTCATGGAGAGATTTACTTGTTCAAACACAAACCCTAATCAAAAATAAATTTTCAAATATACATATACAAATAACACAAACCTTCGGGGACCTAAATCATCCTGATGCCACTTATATCAAGTCATTCATATGCAACCAATCATAACATTTTCTTATTTTATTTCTTTAGCACTATTAAGACATCCTCAATACATTGTAGTACATTCATTCATTCTCTTATTTCTTCTATAGGGTATCCATTATGACTATTATAATATGTCCTCCCTCTTAATTGGGGAGATGTATTATTTTCTTCTAACCTTTCTCCCTCTTAACTTGGGAAGATCAACCACTTCTTCTATAACATAGGGGAAACTATCTTGGCTTCATTTCTTCGTACAATATCATAGTTATCGTCATAACTTCCTTTATTATGCTCACCAATATTATCAATTCAATTTTACTTATGAACATCTCCAACATCTTGAATATTATGTACCTGCACAACTTAAACAACAAGTACAACCAAATACAAAAGCATGAAGTTAACTATATCATAATCATGTCAATATAATGGAAGCAATTAGACTTTAGATATCAAACACCTAGTTAGGTTCATGATCAATAGGAAACACGTACTTCTTGCTAGCGTTATCATCATAAACCCTTTGACTACTATATAAAGCAACTCAATCAAGAAATCAGTCTCATTCTATCTAGGACCTCAATATTACTTTTAGAGATATGTTAGATTCTACTATGATTTACTATAAACCCTAGATTCCAAATTTGAGACACAAAGCCTTAGATATCAATAGTTAATAACAATCCTACCATGCATCTAAGGTTTCAACAATGTTAGACACTACTATGGTTTTCTTGTGAACCCTAGATTTTATCATCAAAACTAAATCATATTGGAAACCAATATTACCATATCCTAGAAGATCAATTACTAGGGCTTTGTTACAAACCCTAGAATTCACAATCTATGAGCATAAATAATTAGGTCAGCATACTTTCAAATACATATCTAGGATTTCATGCACATCAATCAATACATCAAAGTTAGACATATAATAATTTTGATCAAGCTAGGGTTTTGATCAGACAAATGAACAAATACTGAGGGATTCATTCATATGACCTTGTTATAGATATTATGCATGTTTAGTTCATAAACCGTAAATTACGGAACCCTAAAGATCTAGGGTTTCAATAAGTGACTTAGATATTAACAACAAACCATAAAGGGATAGGGTTTTTTATAACAATTCCAAAACATCAAAAGAACAAGAATTCTAGATTTCATCAACAACCCTAAGTAGATTAGGGTTTCAATATTAGCAGGAACATACCCTTAGGTTAGGGTTTTTCAGTGAACCTTTTTAGGGTTCCACAAGAATGATAATAAGTGAGAGTAGATTCAATCTAATGATTAATATAACAAGAATCTCTTATGATTCAAAACCCTAGACATAAAAATATCAGTAATGTAAAACAAATTTTGCAATAGAATGAACATACATTTTATGAAGATAAATTTATAACAAAGTTTATAGTCTAAGGCATACCTTTGAGTTGTTATTTAACAAACCTTGTGGGACATCAAATCTTGACGAACTTCAATGGAAATTCTTTCATGTTTCAAGTCTATCCTTTGAAGTCTCCTCCATAACCCTTGAGCAATCATCAAGCTTTCTTATGCAACGAAAATATAAAGAGAAAGGTTATTAGTATACAATATGTAGAAATTTGAATAATATAACACTTATTCACAGAGATTATCCTGATTATACACTATTTGCGGAATGCATGCATAATACATAACCTCCTCTACCATTGATCATTAATTTGCTTAAAACAATCGCATGCGCACATTGAAACATCAATCACACATATCAACACAATATGTAACGAGGAAAGCATACAGCTGAAAAACCCCAACTATCTATATATTATAATGATAGAGAACATGTAACAATACATAGTACAATACTCCTCACAAGTACTCAGTACTATCTCCACATGCTACACACAAACTAGCTCAGATCTGAACAAGTCACAGGTCAAATCTCCTCCACTGTTTGCCTGCCTCTACTGCGGAATCCAAGTTGAGAATAGATCAGATCCAAGTTCGAATTCCCTTGGCTTGTATTGCGCAATCCTCATTGGCAATCTCAATCAATGATTGTGCAAATCTCATGCACAGCTATAGTCACAACTGATAGTAGTCTCACCCTTTCACCCACCTCTAACACTTGTCTCCACTGAATTGTCCATGCACTGAGTTAAATGATGTATTCTTTAGTTGATATGAGTTAATAATTAGTGAATTAATTAATAATTAATTCACACCACTCATCACTAGTGTATTTTTCAGTTAGGCTAAATACAACTAGTTCAACTAAGTCAAACTGAACACAACTCCGTCAACTGCTCAATCAACTCCACCAAACTCAATCACTTGAGTTCTAACTTAAGTCCATCATGCAATAGCTCAACTAAACCATAGGAAAAGTGTATTTCTTTCTCGCAGTTGCATGTGCCACATCCGTAGCTCAAACTGAAGTGTTGCAAGAGGATAATATAATGTTTATAATCCAAATATTATTAAGAGCTAATAATATCCAACTGTTCTATTTTTTTGACTGGCAGTATAAAAATAGACTCCGCCCATATGTCTAAAAATAGAGTTCCATCTATTTTTACCAACTTGACCAATCATCCACAAATAGCATCTTGCAACTCATAGATCATGATCCATATGTCTAAAAATAGACATAGTCTAAAAATAGACTTTGCGCCAAAAATAGCCTGCAGGCACACTTAGTGAAGGCGACTTCTTTTCACTAAGCTCCATCATCTTGTTGCATTTTCAACACTCCCTCTCAACAAGATATGGATTATCTGCAACCCCTATCCTGCCTCTATGGTATTCAAATTTGCTCCTGGTGAGCGCCTTCGTCAAGATATCAACATCCTGATCCTCCGTGGGAATGTATGAAAGTAACATGATTCTCCGCTGCACACAATATCTGATATGATGGTACCTGATGTCGAGGTGCTTGGATCTATCATGAAATACTAGATTAGCGGAGAGTTTAATGCAACTCTGGTTATCACAATAAATCACAGTAGGCTCCAAGTGTGACCCGAACAACCCGACCAGGATTTTCCTCATTCATATAGCCTCGCATGTAGCCAAACTTGCTGCCATATACTCGGCCTCTGCTGATCTGAGTGCCAAGGATCTCTGCTTCCTGCTGTACTAAGAAACTGCTGTCGATCCGAAACTAAAGATCTCTCCAGATGTGCTCTTTCTGTTCGTTGGGTTTCTTGCACAATCTGCATCCATGAAGCCACATAGCTTCACCTCATCCTCCTGTCTGTACCACAATCCATATCCCGATGTGCCTCTGAGATAATACAATACATGCTTGTCTGCCTTCCAGAAGAGCTTGGTTGGCTTAACCATAGCTTGTGAAAGTTGGTTAACAGCATAACATATATCAAGTCGTGTATTGACCAGATACATAAGCGATCCCACAAACTGTCAATAAACAGTGGCATCCACTACCTCCGCTGAAGTAGCAACCTCCTTCCTCCAACCTCCAGGAAGAGGAGTATCAACAAGCTTGCAGCCATGCATGTTGAACTTCTCCAGTATCTCCCGGGCATACTTACCCTGAGAAAAAAATAGTCCATCACTGTGCTGCCAAATTTTGTAGATCCATCTCGAACCCATCACTGATTTCCCCTCCGGTCTTGGGACAATCTCCCATGCACTGTTTCTGACAATCGAATCATACTCTTCCACCATGGCATCTACCCATGCAGGATCCTCCATAGCTTCTTCGAAATAGGGTGGCTCAATCACGACACATTTGCTCACAAGAGCCATGTATCCAGTGTACCGATCACGTGACTGTGTCTGTCTGCGCTGTGCTGTGGGTGGTCCTACAACCTTCTCTGCATCTTGAGCCAGTCGCTCAGCTTTTGTAGTGCGCTTTTGCCCTCTGATGGTTGGCGCTGCATGAGTGGTCTCTTCCACTCCATGAACTTCATCTTGTGGCTGATCCACGTCCTGAAGATCATCCTTAGGAACTAATATCTCCTCATCTGCATGCAAGTGTGGCTCCCTCTCAAGCAAACACTTCATGGCTTTCTCCTCCAGAAATTTGATATCCCGTCGCACAACAGTATTGCGACTGTCTAGAAAATACACACGATAGTTGTGGGGCGTATCAGTGTACCCCACAAATATCACAACCTCTACGGTCGGCTCCAACTTCTTCCTGGCATCCTTCATCACATGCATGTAAACAGGAGAACCAAAAATCCTCAAATGGGAAATATCAGGCCTCTTACCAGAATAAGCTTCCTCGGGTGTACTCATGCCAAGTATCTTGTGAGGACAACGGTTCTGCACATATGCTGCAGTATTGCATGCCTCTGCCCACAAGTGAAGGGGTAGGTCCTGATCATGCAACATCGCCTGTGCAACACCCACGATCATTTTGTTCTTCTGCTCAGCAACCCCGTTCTGTTGTGGGTTATGGGGAGCTATGAGCTCTCTTTGAATCCCTTCTGCGCTGTAGAAGTCCTTGAACTCGCCAGAGATGAATTCACCACCATTGTCGCTCCTAAGAGCCTTCACCTTCTTCCCCGATTACTTCTCGACCAGTGCTTTGAACTCACAGAAATTTGAGTATGTATCGCTCTTCTTCTGCATGAAGAAGATCCAGCACTTTCGAGAGAAATCATCAACAAAGATCACATAGTACTTGTGCTTTGCTGTCGAAGCTATTGAGAAAGGTCCACACACGTTTGTGTGAATTATCTCAAGGATCGTTGTGGTGCGATTATCGTTCTCGTGAAAGGTGGCCTTCACAAATTTTCCCAAAGTACACCCCTTGCACTGATCTGACTGCGCAAGAGTGCCTTTAGGAAGCCCAGTAGAAATCTGCTGCAGTATCTTCAAAGATCCATGGTGAAGGTGGCCCAATCTCCAGTGCCACAGCTCACTATCATCCCGGCTCATCACTCCTTCTACCTTGCATGCCATTGCTGCGTAGCCATCTACATGCAATTGATAAAGGTTCTTGACTCGAACCCCTATCTTCCGGATTTCTCCAGTTGTCTTACTACGCAAGAAAGCCTTTCCCTCATTGAATACAACATCATATCCCTTGTCTTCTAACATCGCCACAAAGATAAGATTCTTCTTCAATCCTGGAACATGCATCACTTCCTTCAATACGAAGGGTTTACCAGACTACCTCTCAAAGGAAATGGTACCGATACCGGTCACACTGTATCTAACATCATCGCCCACCTCGATGTGCACTCCAAGATCTTTCTCATCCAGATCAGAAAACAAATCTCGATCTCTTGTCATGTGAAAAGACGCACCACTGTCCAAGAACCATACCAATCCCATCACACTTGATACCAAGCATGCGATCAGCGAAAAATTCAGCTTAAACTACGAGGCTAAGGCCTCTCCCACTGCAGATCCAACATCTTGCTTATTTTTCTTCTTTTACGGACAATTTGTGGCATAATGTCCGCGTTGGTGACAATGAAAGCACTTCACCTTGGACATGTCCTGCTTCTTTCCTTTCGCACCGGAATGAGAAGCTTTCTCGTTCTTCCCCTTCTTTGCTTTGGCAGCCAAAGTGCAATTTTCTTCATTAGATGCCTTTGATGAAGATCCGTCCCTGGTATTCCGCCTGATCTCCTCTTGCACAAGATCAGACCAAAGTCTCTCCCATCCTAACAATTTCTCGTGACCATTGACAGAGTCCTAATAGGAATGCCAACTCTACGGAAGACCAAGGAGAGCCAAGGTCACCAAGTCCTCATCATCGACAGTCACCCCCACACTTCCCAGCTCATCTCGGCATTGGGTGAACTTTGTGAGATACTTGGGCATACTGTCACCTTTCTCACACTTTATGTTTCTGAGTTTATCCTTGAGCGCCAACTTCCTCTGGTCGCTCTTGCTTTGGAATAGATTTGTCAACGCTTTCCACATCAAGTATGGAGAAGCCTTTCCA
>APFE031508376.1:0-11607 GCA_000404065.3 Pinus taeda | reverse complement strand
TTTTGTGGTTTGATTATTAAAATTTACAATAATTTATTCACTCTATTTTTTTCAATTTGAACAAATAATCTCAACTAGATAATACATATTTGAAGTTGTAAAGTTTGACAAAAAAAAACATATTTCTTAACTATTAAGCCCACTGAAACTATACATATATATTATTTACAATAATAAAGATATGGAATACTTGTCAAATTATTAATTTTAAAACTAATGTCAAGCTAGATATCAAGTTGGTGCATTTTCTTTGTTTATTTCTAAACAAAGATTCACTTTAACATTGTAATGTACATACTTTATTTTCTTTCCATTTGAAATTATAACTACTATCAGAAAAACATTTTTATTTGGAACATTCAAGCTCAAACCTTGTATCTCAACTTACTTGATTGCAAATTCCTAAAATATTCCAGAATAAAAATTAAGTCAATTTTTTTACGTCACTTTTGTTCATTAAATTTCAAAATATTCTCAAGATCGAACTTTAAACCATGTTACACTCCTAAACACCTTCCAAAGAATCTGCCATATCAAAGTTAATTTGCTGGACATTTTTGTATGTGTACATTCGTGCCACACTAACCTAGCCTAATAAATTGATAACACTAAGAATGGCCAGAAGCCAATAAAAGAAACCTAATTTAGCTCTGTTTAAATTGTTGGTTAGCCATCCTTCATGTCCATTTCGTTTGCTTAACCCCTAAACAATGGTGGCAAGAAAACCACCCATAAAACTGGAGACACCCACAACATTGAGATAGAAGGCAATACCCAAGCTTCTCATGCTATCATGCATTTGATCATAGAAATATTCGTGCAGTCCCACTACAGCATAAACCTCTGCTATTCCCATCAAAACAAACTGTGGAATTAACCAGAAAACACTGAGAGGGATTGTAGTTTTAGGGTTTTCAAGTAAGCCATGGGTTTTTGCTACATGGATCCTCATGTTTTCCATTAGAGCTGCAGTGACCATGGACAAAACAGAAAAGAGGATTCCAATACCAATCCTCTGGAGAACAGTGATTCCTCGTTCATTGCTTGTTATTCTTCTGGCCAATGCCACAATATAACGGTCAGATACAATCACGAAAATAATTGAACCAATGGTTTGAAAGGCCAGAAGAGTCGAAATTGGTGGGATTTGGAAATGGGGACCCATACTTCTATCCATGATGCTGCCTTTCTTTACGAAGAGCGAATTTCTTTGCAATGATGTCATTGCAAAGATTAAACAAGAGATCCAGATGGGCACCATCCTTAATATAATCTTGGTTTCCTCTACATGAGTTACTGGGTAAGCAATCCATGGCTTTGGTTTCTGATAGAACTTGATAGTGTAAACTATTTCCACATTTCATTAATCAAATATTATATTACATATATACAGGTGTATTGTCTCAAGATAGGAAAATTATCTTGGACATACAATCTGTTGGTTGAGAGAATATCTCAACCACACACCAAACTAGGGAAACCACACCTATAGAATATGAACAAACTTTTTAAATAGAAAGTCACAACTAAGACAAGTAGGAATTAATATTCCAACCAGTGTTTTAAAAACCAGCCGGTTTGAACCAGTAACCGGTCAAATCGGCCAGTTCAATAGCCCACTAGGTCAAACCAGCAAAAAAATCCGGTTTGACCCCTCCGCCAAAAATTAGAAAAACCGGTCCTAACCGGCCGGTTTAGGATGGAACTAGTCGGTTTATGGTCAAATCGGCTGGTTCCATCATAAACTAGCCGGTTTATTTCCAGGGCAACCATAAACCACACATAATGCATTTTTTGAGTTTTGACGTTGTTTTGAGGGAAATTTGGGGTTGTTTTCATCCAAATATATTCCCTCCAAGAAAAACATGCCCACCCTCTCATTTCCTTGACACATCTCAACCCTAGTAATGTTGACAATTAATGGTAATGTTAAATTCTTAAAGTAAAAGTGACATTTCATTTTCATCATTTTACTTAAATTTTTAACATTACCATGAAATGACTCACGATGTTTGAGAGTGGTTTTGACTTCATTGGATTTCATATGGAGAAACTAGAATTTTAGATTTCACTCAAAATTTAGCAGACTTAATGGTTTTAAGGATTTCATAGTTTGGGGGTTTGCAATGTTTCCATTTGATTCTATCACGCGTGAGGGTATGAGATTGGCATTTGATCAAGAGCATGAAGCCCTTTAACAACCTTGATGTTGGTGGCATTGATTGTTAAACTTTGTTGATGTTGGTGGTATTGATTGTTGAACTCCTCTACCATGTCCTTAACAAGATTGCATTCTTCACTCAAAGGAAAACCACTGGTTAGGCATGCTAATATTTTTCTACCACATTATAAGGTTGAGGAGATGAACCCTTCAGTCAAACCAAAATCATTGGTTAGGCATGTTAAACCTTTTCAATTTCTATCATGTTATAAGATTGAGCAATCCAAGTCTAAAGACTTTGAGCTAGATGATGTTTATGTATCTCTTGTTGATGATGTTTATGTATTTCAAGTAGCGTTGAGTTAATGATGAGTTTCATGAGTGACCATATTAGTCAGTGATTTGTAGTTTTGATGTATATTTTTGCTACTACTACTAAAGTTGTAGAGGAGTTTTAGGAGTCCTCAAACTTTGAGCCATATTTTTTATGTAGCTCATGTTAATGATCTCTTTCCTAGTAGTCGTGATGAGGCTGATCATGATGAGGAGTGATCATGTTGTTGATCACTGATATGTAGACTTGTAGTAGGTTAGTGATCCCATAGCTTAGAGCATTTTTTTTTCAGACTCTAGAGGCCATTTAGAGCCTCATTTATTATGTATTTTGTTGCGGATATGTATTGCACTCGATGCCATTTTGATATATTCACCTTTGTATGGTATATAGATGAGCAAACCTTCCATATTTTGTTTCTATTGGCTTGGAATCATGGTTTTAAATCTTAAAAATAGTTTTTTCCATTAAAAAATAATTATTTAATGTATTTTTTAAAAACCTGTTTGTTTAGACCTGACCAGTCTCGGTTCGACCGATTCCGGTTCAAAACCCTGTTCTTTAGGTGGACCAGTCCGGTCACCAGTTTCCGTTTTTAAAACATTGATTCCGACACACCCCCTTAATGAGTACTTGTCTCAATATCAATCTGCAAAGTCTAGTTGCGGTCAAACATAAAAGAATATGTTGATGTCCATATAAATGAGCAACCATCCACCGGAATGCATTGGTGCTAACCACTGCAGCCGCCAGTCTTGTAGGATGTCCTTCGAATACATGGTTCTTTCAACCATTATAACTTCATACATGTACCTGTACCTGTAAATCCCCCTCCATCATCATGGGTTTTATCAGATTACCCATAACCATGCTGTGGGTTTTATTAAATCACCCTCAACCATGCCACCAAGGGTTCAACACAGCCATGAAGGCTCAACTCAGCCACGAAGGCACTCCAGCCACTCTAGGCTACAATCCTACCACTAGGGCACTCCAGCCACTCTGGGCTACAAACCTGCCACTAGGGTACTCTAGCCACTAAGACTCACCAAAGACCCAACTCAACCAGGCTGAGGGTTTTCTTGGCTAACCCTAAATCATGTCAACAGGAAGCTTTGTTCCACTTCACTCTTACATGTGGTTTTTGGCTTACCACAAACCGACACTACAAATACAAAGTGGTTTTTAGATTACCACGAAATTTATGGGGGTACACATACCTTACAATTCTTGCAACACAACTCCAACTTTTGAAGTTACTAGGTAAATACATTACAAAGACCACTATAGAACATCCTAGACTTGCTTACAATTAATATGTGTGACTCATGATACATTATGTTAGTGAGTCTATTCCATAAACTCACACACAAACTTTAACTTAATTGTCCATCATCACCTAATTTTCAGTGTCCCTGTTGCACAAAATAAATAGTTGCTGCACTTCTGGTCTCTTCTTTCTTTTTTTGGTTTAATTGTCTTGGATTCACCTACGTGATTTGTTAGAGTAGCTAATTCTAACAAAAAAAAAAAACTGCATTGAGTTAGCTAGGCTCAATGCTTCTAATTCCAAAACATTTCTAAATACCACATTTTACCGTGGCAGAATATTACCAAAAAGACTCGAACCCAACTGTGATCCAAGTGTTATGGCTCGTCCATCACCACATTGACCAACCCCCATTTCAAAATGATGGCCTCCATAGCACTGTGCCAAGTAGAAAAAAAACCCTTCGTCCCGACTTTCTTTGCCACTTCAAGGGTTCTATCAATGGAATGTTCTCCATTCAGAAGAACCTCTGGCTCCACAATGGGCACAAGAGCATTGTCCTGAGAGATAGCGGCATAACGTGCAAGTACCCACACAGCTTCCTTGACAGCTAACTCCGAAGGCCCATTGGGTATGTTGACAATTGTTCGCCATTTAGCAAATCTTGCACCCTGTTTGTAGTACTCAACAGATCTTGAGGCTAATCCATCCAAACCAAGATTCATTGTTTGATCCTGTCAGTGGAATTAAACCCTTGTCAACTTTGATGTCGGGCATAATATTCTGCTCTCGCAAACAGTCAACAAATTTTTTCCCCTCAGTTGTGAACTGGTATAGGGTCTCTTTGAAAACAATGAAACCAACCGCTAAGCATACAGGCAACTCATTGTTTTCCAGTCCGATGGAAGCAAGCCTCTTCCCTCAAGTGGCATTGGACTCATCTATGGCAAGAATACCACGACCAGGAGATGCTATAGTTTTCGTGGTTTGAACAAGTTCCTCAGCATACGATCCGACCCTGATCAGAAAGGAGACCCTTTGGGTTTCTTGTGGGAATCGATATTTTGTGTGAGCGACTACCCAGTCAATTGAGAAGTGACCAATTTCACACCGACCATGAGAACAGAGGCTGCCATTGCTATTACCTAAAATTTCAAACAGAAAATCTCCGAGACTTTAATCAATTGAGACTTAGATTGGGCCTCGTTCCTCGCCGTAATTCTGAGGTCAATGAAGGCATGTTTGCCTCTGCCGTCTTCAATCTTCAATTCAAACCGTAAATCCGAGGCCAATGAAGGCATGTTTGCCTCTGCTGTCTTTAATCTTCAATACAAAAAAGCGGGAGGAATCAGTAACAGTCTCAACAGAGCTCTACGGCTAAACAATCTACTAGGATCCGCCAACTCAACTGCAGTTGTGGGGTTTTAGGTATCAGATCTGCGAAAAAAATCCGGCTCTCTCCAATCCACGTGACGCCTTCAGATCTGGGTTGTTCAACAAGCGCTCATCACTGTGACAGGCAACAATCTCCGATCTGTCATTTATCAATGCCTCTTTACAATTCTAATTGTTGTTGCAATCGCAAAGCCCGAAGATATATCAACAAACCTTTTTACTTTGAACGCAGGTCTTTTATGGCAAAGTGATCGGTTCTCACAAGCAAATATCTGATGGACAAACAAAAGATTAAAACAATACACATATATTATCTTATTTCCTTAGCTGAGGACGAGCCAAGCCCAGGAGGGGCCAAGCCCTCGAGACTCTAATACCATGATAAAACTTGATAGTGTAAACTATCTCCACATTTCATTAATAAAATATCATATTACATGGGGCCAAGCCCTCGGGGCTCTAATACCATGATAAAACTTGATAGTGTAAACTATCTCCACATTTCATTAATAAAATATCATATTACATATATACAGGAGTATTGTTTCAAGATAGGAAAACTATTTTGGACATACAATCTGTTGGTTGAGAGAATATCTCAACCACACCAAACTAGGGAAACCACTCCTATAGAATAGGAACAGACTCTTTACATAGAAAGTCACAACTGAGACAAGTAGGAATTAATATTCCAACAATTTCTTGCTTTATCATTCATCAATATCCATCTTGAAGGGCTTGACACCATTATGGCAGCGTTGTCCAGAAACCTAATCCGTTGCCAAACAAAAAGAAGATGTCCAATTAATATGATTACAATGTGTTTACAGAACGATCTGGGTTCTCTGGCCACAAAAATGAATCTATCTAGCATTTTTTTTCCAATTTGTGTGAAAACGAGGACATTAATTCAATGAGATTAGTTTCTAGTAGATAGTGATTTGAGTTCTTTTAAAGTTATTCGTTGTTTTTTTTTTTTTTATTGAAATGATTTAGGTTCTTGGTGAACTCTTTATCCATTATCATAAAAGTTTTTGTCTCCTATGATAGATAAAGTGTCCATCCAAAAAGTAAGTGGACACTCTACATAGTGCACATTCTCTTTCTAGTCTGCTACAAGCATAATTAAGAACTTCTCAAAGCCATTTAACACTTAATGCCTAGAAAACCTAGGTTAGAGATGATGCCAAAAAAATAATGGTGACCACAAGATTTTAACCCTCCTTTTGTCTACTTTTATAGTTAGTTTGATAATGTCATGACATATTTCATACAAAACCAAAAATATTTAAAAATTTAAATATATAGAATGAGTAATATTAAAATTTATATATAGTAGTCTAACTAATAGACTAAATGATTTTTATTTTTATTTTTTTAGCAGAAATACAATATAATTTCTAATGAAATCATTATTTCTTGTTATTTAAAATTCAAAAGGCATCACACTAAAAAATCCTTGATGCCCTCAATCTTTGCAAATTAAATAACTTATGATTTTTAAAAATCCATATTAGATTTTGAATAAATTTGACTAGAAAAAATGCTCTAGAAGGGTCATTTCATTTATTAGTTAGACTACTTGTGTGTGTGTAGATTAGGCTAAAATGTGACTTTTCTTAATAGTTATATTAATCTTCTGAGGCTAATTTTTTGTTAAATCTTAATTTTTGTTGTTTAACATAGGTATTTCATTGCATATATAAATTTAGCACCTAAAAACCTTTTAGCTCAAAATTTATAAATAAACTTGTGTTTCCAAGAAATCCTTACCAAATTCTAAACAAATTAAAAACAACTAAAACAAACTAAAAACAGCCCAAACAAACTAAACAAAAAATATAAAAAACAAAAAACAAAAACAAATAGACTACAAATTAAACCCAAAAAAAACCTACCCAAAAACTTTTAAAAAATCTCACTAAAAATAACCCTAACAAATTTTGATCATGAAATATCACTATCCACTCACACTAAGAACGATCATGAAATATCACTATCCACTCGCACTAAGAACGATGACTAAAATTAATAGTCTAATTGTACCGAAATTAAAAAATAAATAAAAGAATCAACAACCTTTAAATAAGGTTTATTTGGGCCAAAGGTCTGCAAATTTTCAATAATGACAGGGAGGTAGGGATATGAAGTCGTTGTAAAAAAGAAGATGACAAATAGATTGAAGATCACGGAGCCACGCCATGAATGCCTTCAATAAATCGTAAACATAATTTTTTTAGGCAAGACGATGACTATATAGTTGTGGTTATTTTACAATAAAGGTGGTGGTTAGGTTAGAGACTAGCAATTGCACCAGATGTTGCAAAGGAAATGTCGTAAGACATAAATTTGAGAAGAATCGTGACATATAGAAGATCATTGAATATAAAAATTAGTAAACAAAATGTCATTCAAAGCTAGAATCTAAAAGATGCTCTTTTTGGATATTGAACTTTCCCACTTGATCAAAATCTTACACTCTTTGACCACATGCCCTTAAGGTGATTGGATTTGCCTTTACTTGTCCTTGCTCAACTTCTATTGGGCACTTGGACTTGTTTGTAACACTTCCATTATCAATACTATTAAAGATGAAATATTTGAAATTGATCACCCTAACTCCTCTATATATTGGCAACTTGAAAGATCTACTTCCTACAAACTATTTACCATATCACCTAACACTTCAGACAATTTTTTGAATTGTGCAAACCTCAATCTCAATACTCACAGATTCAAACTTTGTGTCTAAGAATCAAAAGCATCTAACATTGTAATTTAACAAACAAAAACAAAATGTAATCAATGCATTTATATACCTATATAAATAGAGTACTATTGAAGTTATTTCAATATTATAAATGAATAATTTTTTCCTAGAAAAAATGATTAATGGTAAAAATTAAAATTTTATCAGATTCCTTGTAATGAAAACAAGAGAAAATATACCTATTTGACCCATTAATGTACATTTTTTAATTCAAAAAACAAAACTGTGAAAACCCTATTCTTAAGTGCCTTAATTACTCCACAAGTTTTCCCTCTTCAATGCTAATGATCCTTCGTCACCGAGGGTAATCCTATCCTTTTGATGACCGTAAATTCCATGATGACTATCCATATTGGAACAACTCCCTTTCCATACTGGAATATGTGGATGTGAATGAGAGGCAGAGGGCCTTCTTCACATGCTATGCAACATGGCTTTGGTCTATATTCTGGTAGAGGACTGAGCAATGAAACATCCCATCGAAAGAGCAACAATAACACCAAGGCAATAGCGGAATCCCAAACCTTTCCAATAACGCTAACCATTTATTTTATCATGCCTATAGTGATCCCCAAATATTTTTACCTTCATTGAACAAGAAGTCTGTAGGCGTAGCCTGCTACTGAATCGAGAAGGAAGAATTTTTAAGAGCAAGAGTGGTCTTTCCCATTCCACCAAAGCCATGCAAAACAATTCCTACTGCATTTTTGTCACTTTCCCAATTTAGCACTTCAATAACTTCTTTCCATAGTGCTTCGATTCCAATTATTGTAGCAATATTTGAACATTAAAAGATCATAAAGTTTGATAAAGTCAACACTAAAAATATTTAAGATGAGAAATATTTCACTCATTTACCACAATTTACCTGCATCTATAGAGTATTGTGGATATTGTAGCTCTCATCTCTTTTGTAGGTGCACTATGACGCCGTAAATACGTTATCACATCATAAATACACAAATCCATAGAGTATTGTGGATATTGTAGCTTTCATCTCTTTTGTAGGTGCACTATGACGCTGTAAATATATCACATCATAAATACACAAATCTATTTATCTTTTGCGGTTTACCATTGCTTCTTAAATGAACTCTCCATCCCTTCCTTCAATCCAGGCCATTCTTTAAGTTTTTTTTAACATGATGGGCTAATATATTCATTTCGTTCCATAATTACCGGGGCACCCAGCGCTCCAAAATATCTTCCACCACAAGAAAACCTATAGTAAACATGTGTTCCATTCCCATACTCATTTATGGTCATGTCACTTGGAAGAATACTATATTCATTTCGTTCCATAATTAACGGGGCACCCAGCACTCCAAAATATCTTCCACCACAAGAAAACCTATAGTAAACATGTGTTCCATTCCCATACTCATTTATGGTCATGTCACGAAGAATATGATCCTCAATCTTTGGAATATCTTTAATACTTACAACCATATTAATTCCTTTAGAATGCCTTTAGAATGCAGCTCCTTTTATTTGATGAAGCTATTTGAAGCTAGCTAGTAGGCCTATTTATTTCCACTCTTTTTCTCCCTTTCATTTGATGAAGCTATTTGAAGCTAGCAAGTAAGATATTTTGACATAACAAAATGATAATAACATTGTAATTTAATAAAAACAGTGTAATAAAACGATATGAATGATTTAGTTGTGATATGAATGATGAGTAATAAAGAAAGAGAAAGGAAACCAAAAACAATATGATAATAACACTGTAATTTAATAAAAACAGTGTAATAAAATGATATGAATGAATTTAATAAAAACAGTGTAATAAAATGATATGAATGATTTTAATAAAAACAGTGTAATAAAATGATATGAATGATTTAGTTATGATATGAATGATCCAGTTGTGTTCGTTATGTAACAAAGAAAGAGAAAGGAAACCAAAAGGCCAAATACAGGTCTGAAATCTCGCCCACTTCTAATCTTCGTACATATGTCATCCAAGATAATCTCATTCCATAAAACTTGAAAACAAATAACATTTTTTAATTAGAAGACAGAATGTTAAGCTTAGAGGTAGATTTCTTTCCAACATAAAATCTTATAATGAAACCCTCAAGAGAAATTGTTAATCTTAGAGGTAGATCTATATCAAACATAAAATCTTATAATGAATCCCTCAAGAAAAATTCCATGCGAAATAAAAAATTATAATTATAATAATGTTTTCCCAAATAAATGAGAAAGTATTACTCATTTGCACCCACCCACAAAGAATAATTCTAGTATTTAAATAATTTGTTTTCTAAAAAATGTATCAATAATTTCTTATAAAAAGTGCATAACAAAGTTTTTGATAATTAAAAGAATAAAAGACATAGCCTTTTTTTTTCTAAACATTTATTATTTTATTTCTTTTTGTGATAACGATTTTCTTTTTACTCATTTTAGATCAAGCTACTTGACTTCTTATTAAATTTAATGTACTTCTCATTATTTTTATGTGGCTATTTATATGTTTTAGAAGTCTCATTCTAAATTAAATTATAACTTCATAATGTAATATAATTTTATCCAATTTGATAAATTTATTTTTCAAAATAATTTATTTATTTATTATTTTTTAATTTTCAATCTGATTCTAACTACTTAGTATAAAAAACATTTTCGAATATTTAATTAAAAACAGGTATATTTTATTTAAACATAAAATCTTATAGATGAAAACCCTCAGAAGAAATTGTTAAGCTTTAGGATGTAGATTTCATATCAAACATAAAATATTTATAATAAAAAGCTCAAAGAAGAAATTCCATGCCAATTTAAAAAATATAATTATTATAATATTTTCTAATAAATGAGAAACATATCACTAGTTTGCACCACCCACAAAAAGAATAATTCTAGCTAAGTATTTAAATATTTTTTATTCTAAAAAATGTATGAATAATGTCTTCTAAAAAGTGCATACCAAAGTTTTTGATAATTAAAAGAATAAAAGACAGATCCCTTTGCTTTTCCTTTTTTCTAACATTTATAATTTTATTTTTTTGTGATAATGATTTTCTTTTTATTCAATTTATTTTAGATGAAGCTGTATCAATAATGTCTTCTAAAAAGTGAAAAGTTTTTGATAATTAAAAGAATAACAACTTGACTTCTTATTAAATTTAATGTGTTTCTCATTATTTTTATGAGGCTAGTTTTAGAAGTCTCATTTTAAATTAAATTATAACCTCATAATGTAATACAATTTTATGTAATGGTAAATATTCATTTCAACTACTTAGTATAAAAAACAATTTTCAAATAACATTTTTTAATTAAAAGAAGTTTAGAGGTAGATGTCTTCTAAAAAGTGAAAAGTTTTGATAATTAAAAGAATAACAACTTGACTTCTTATTAAATTTAATGTGTTTCTCATTATTTTTATGAGGCTAGTTTTAGAAGTCTCATTTTAAATTAAATTATAACCTCATAATGTAATACAATTTTATGTAATGGTAAATATTCATTTCAACTACTTAGTATAAAAAACAATTTTCAAATAACATTTTTTAATTAAAAGAAGTTTAGAGGTAGATCCATTTCAAACAGAAAATCTTATAATGAAACCCTCAAGAGAAATTGTTAAACTTAGAGATAGATCCATATCAAACATAAATCCTTATAATGAAACCCTCAAGAGAAATTGTTAAGGTTAGAGATAGATT
>APFE031508371.1:181439-280896 GCA_000404065.3 Pinus taeda | reverse complement strand
AATGATAAGGCAAATAAAAATAAAGGGAAGAAGACTGATAGATATTGCCACTTTTGTAATCGAGATGGCCACTTAGAATCTAAATTCTTTAAGAAGATGGAAGCCTTGGAAGCAACAATGAAGAAGCATAACATCCATTTGGAGCACTCTTGAAATTCATCTTCAGGAATGACACTTTCTGCATGTGGTTGTCAAGCATATCATCAACATAACCCTGAGAGGACAAGTCAGCCACAGAGATAGCCTGTCCCTAGGTCGCACTTTTGTTTTAGGTCTCTTGGGTTATAGTCTCTCTCATGCTACGAGAAAGGGAGTGACCAACAACCTAAGTCGCTCTCACAGACCTTCTTGCTAGCAAATGTGGACCAGAATTGTCAGTGTTATTCCAATGACCTCGAGATTTAAGTAACTTTTTCAAGCTCAGAGCCAAGGTCACTACCCATAATTGATCCATATCTTCAAATTAGTAAGATAACATGGAAATGGCAGTGCTAAAGCAAATACTTTTTCAATACCTTGACTATACCCCTACTAGCCATGACAAGAATTACATCAAACATATTGCAAATGTGTAATTCACAGTTCTGAGCCTAGGGGTGTCATAATTAGCTGAGAATCACTAAGAACCATTGATGCCTCACTGCATCAACTGTCATTCCATACATTAGGTCATAGATACATTGATCATTAAATTATAAGTAAAACATGATGAGAGCCACACATAGATATTGTCATAAAACACATACATAAACAACATAATAGCAGCAGAAAATACTCATGAAAGTACAGTTATATAGGCCACATATAATCCATCAAAATGCTCATAGAAATATAAGGAGAAATAACCATTCATTAATGATGCAAAATCCAAACCTAGGATGGGAATTCCACGTTCCACTCGATCGTAGAATGGATGAGTCAAATCTCTCTTCAACCATTAACCCTGTTGCCATATTCTAAGCATGAACGTGGGATGTCATAGAACACATAAATCAAAACTCATCCAGGGCTTCGGGAGGCCATCCACCTCAACCCATCAAACAACGATACCACCTCACCGTTAGACATCGCAAAACCATGATCATATTGGTCTCCATCCAAACCTTCCAGAACTTCTATAGCTTTTGTTCCAACCAAGGCTTCAAGGACTAGTAACTCAACCCACAGCTGTTGCCGAGCTTCTAGATCATTTGTCCAACCAAGGCTTCCAGGACTAGTAACTCAATTCACCAAGGGTTTCCACAGAATTTTTCCAACCAAGGCTTCCAGGACTAGTAACTCAACCCAAGCTGTTACATGGATTCCAGAGCGTTTGTCCAACTAGGGCTTCCAAGAACTAATAACTCAAACCAAGCTAAGGAAACATGAGAACCAACTGAAAACAAACAATGAAAATAAACCCACAGTCACCATGGCTATCCAGGAAATGAAAAGGCTAGGAAATCCATTATTAATCCAGGCAATCCTCCATCCAAAACTAGTGAAGGAAACATACATGCAACTCAGTACCTGCAAGAAAATATGATGTAGCTATTGATCGGGATGCCTCCTTGCACTTTCCTGCTTTTTCTTTGCCTTCTTTCTCCAAGAATCCAAGTATATGACACCCTCCTACAGTGCTACAAGAAAAAGTCCAAGAGCATGAGAGAGAGAATAATGAAAGAGAGCTCCAACAATGAATTGAGAGAAAGGTGACCAACTAATCCTTAAAAGCCTTTTTATGAATGAGGTCTCTATTTTCTTCATTTCCATTATTTTCCTTCATTTTTCTCCTCACATACAACCTATGACCTTTCATCTCCTTTCTCTCCTAATTTCCATTTTTTTCATAAATAATTGTGCGCAAAAATGCCTTTTTCTCTTTTAATGCCTTAACCATTTCCTTTGAAACTTTCTTTACCCATAAAAAACCAAATGAAAAACCCCTAGGATGTCTTTCTCAACACTCAACTTGGAATAAGTTTCCCATTGCCCGTGGTTATTGTTTTTAGCTTTTATTACATGGAATTTTCACTAGGGTTATTACAACCTGGATATGTAGTTTTGCAAGAACAAAATGCATAAAAGGAAAAAAAAACAAAATATGTATTTATTTATAAATGGGAGGATTTAACATTTCAGAATACTTGTTATGGGAGCGGGTCATTTATTATCGCAACGGTAGAGGAAATGAACGGGTGGATAATGGTAAATGAACCGTTGAATGAGTAGTGGGTAGTTGGTAGAGGTGGGATGGTCGTTAGCTTTTGGCGGGAGCGGGAGATGGAGATTTTCATGGGAGGGGTATGAAATGGATTAGAGGCAGGCATGTAGCATAAGTGGGATTTTAAAAATGGCTTTTCAGACAACCCCCCCTCCCTTGGATAAATGTCAGAGGGGCTGGGGTGGTCCAAAATACATCCCTCGTATTGATTTGGGTGGGAGCAGGAATGTGGTGTTTGATTAATGTGCCCATGTTTACAGAAAATGATAAAACATCAAATCAAGTCACTTTATTACAAAGTATGATTAATCCCTTAATTAATCTTAAAATAATTAAATAATTAATTAACCATAATGTGTGGCATTTAAACTAGCTCGTATTTTGTATATTTCTTAGTATTTTTCTATTTTTTCTATTTTTTGTCATTTTTTTTCTATTTTCTCTTTATATATCCCCTTTTCATTTTTTTTAAATTCTTTCTTTATATATATATATAATATATATATTTAAATTTCATTTTTCAACAAGTAAATGTAAACATGGTAGGTTCCAACAACCACCATGCTTTCCTTTCGATCGTTGGATGTTATGGGTCATCGTAAGACAGATGAAAGGGAAGGTCACTCTACCGATGATTGCAAACATCCTTCAAAAAAATTTCAATAGCCACCAAACTTTTTGTTCAATAGTTAATTATTTTTTCCATCAAACTCACGATAGTGCAAGTTATTCTACTTATAACTTATAATATGGTTATTGGTGGTCTATCAAATTATAGTGTTTGAAGACTGTTGAGAGGGAGTATATGTGTGTGTGTGTGTGTGTGTGTGTGTTAGCACTATGACCAACATATTGTCCTTGATGTCAAACTAGATATATTATGACGTAAAATGTGGTCCTCGATGTCAACATGTGGCATCCTTGATGATTACAGAGAATATCTAAATTGTTACAGATGACATGAATGTTTGTATAAGTATTTCTTATGTGGACTTATCCTTCTTACATACAAGAGATATATCCCTAGACTTCAAAGAACCCTAGTAATAAATAACATGAATTGCTACCTTTCTCTAGACTCTGATTAACTAAAAGAAAATACAATGATAGCTACCTCTTACCGATTGAATGAAATTATTGATGAAGTCCCCTTCAAAGCTTCTAGCCATTCACTCCTTGATGTTTTAGATATCCTCTCTTCGCTCCCCACAACTTCTCCATAATTTCCTAAAAGAGATCTGCATAGAAAGAGACAAATAAGGAATGAAAGCATCCAAAATATAACCAAAGAGATAAATGGCCTAATTAACCAATTATATATCATAAACTGATCAATATGCAATCAACATTTATGTAGGTGATCAAGGAATCCTAAAAATTAGATCAACAAAGATTTAATTGAGAAATAAAAATTGTGTTTATATTAATAAACAATAGAAAATCCTTACAACCATATAACCTTAATGTTAAAAGTCCCTTCTACAATCTCCAACCCTTTTCCTTGTAAGAATATGCTTCCAACCTTATTCCAATATCATGAACCTAATTCCAGCAATCCTCTCATAATCCGTAGACCTATAGTAGCTTTATAGGCTAAGAATGGTAAGTTTTGGATCCATTCTCCAAGGGATGAGATCCATTAATAATGGGATAGGGGTTCCACAGAGGAAGGGGAGTTGCTCCATTATGGGAGGGTTCATGACTGATAAACACCTACTTGAAGCTTGTTGGTTGGGATAGATGCTATCAACAATGCTTCTAGACTTTTTTCTTTTATTTTTACATTTGTTGTCTCATGTTCACAGGTCACAGTGTAAGATAATGCGTACTTATGCGCATTGTTTAATGGTATTCTCTGCATATGCACAAAAATTAACTAGGGAACTGCGCAAGAAGCCAAAAAATGATTTTTGTACCATAAGATCCAAGAATTCCACTTTCTTTGGGATGATTTATATTCTAACTTTGCAGGAGAATTCGCTTGGGACACATTTGTGGATAGTGAAAGTTCCAAACTGATGGTCATTTTCTCAATGTGACAAAATGACGTGTAACAGATTGTCCCCTAAAGTTCAAAGTCAGAAGAGATACATGATGATTAAAGTGATTTATCATGCCAACGTTTGGGTTAGAGAATGCAGTCAAAGACTTGAAACAATCAATCAAATGTTACAATACAATATAAAATATCATCGTTGAGGTAGGCATTCCCATACTCAGAGTATAATTGTCTCAAAGAATAGTACATAAATACATCTGAAGATCCATGTAAAAAGACGACATAGTATGGACACAACCATCGATGGATCTATGTTTACAATCATGAATATTTAATAAATCCAAGTAGCTTGGGTGGATGAAACTAGATCTAGGGTCTTGATCTCCATCTCTCGATCTATGGTATGAATCTAGCCATACGAGTGAATGTCTCGAAGTCGAACATGGTAGAAACCACTTGATTACCGGTCAATGATGTTAACTGTTAACCAGTGTGAGCGAAACCACCAATAATGACATAGTCTCTTAGGGTACATCCAGTACAATCTATGAAGTGTGATTCGATGTGCTGATGTCGAACACTCATATAATCATTCGATCAAAGGTCAATGATAATAACTTATAGTTGAAGGAAAGAAACCTGCCATTAAGGCATGTAGGCTCCAAGGTACTGAAGGTTTCTATATCAACTTCCTAGATAGTGAGATGAATTCAATAGGAAGTGTTCTGTCACAGGAGGACCTATGGCACAAAACTGATGTCAATTTTTGAAGAACAACAATTTAGAGTAATCCAGGACGTGCTCAGGGATGGTCGATGCAACTGAAGGCTAAGACTGGAAAATTACTTGGACTGACGTTGAACTTCTCTTGAACATATCAAAGACACGACATGCTGAATTGGAAACATTTGACTGAAAATAAAACCCAAATGAATTGAACACTATCAATGAGGTATGGTCAAATGAGAGGAAAATGGTTTTCCCAACCCAGACACAAAAGTGACGAAGTGTCATGTTCAAGAGCAAAAGACTTCATTTTATATAAAAAACAAAATTTCTGTCTCACTTTTCCTGCACCATTATTTCAAAGTACCTCTTTATTTTTTACAAGCTTGAGGAGGATAACATATGCTTTTCCTAAGCGTTCATCCTTTGGACGTGATCCAGGTGGATATTGGTGTCCACCCGCTAATTCCATGTGGATCCCCTCTAGTGCTTCTTTCAGTTCTTTCAGTTTCCTTAATTATAGCATAGTTTACTATTTTTAGCAGTTTTTCGGGTCCTAAACTTCCGGAGCCGTTTTGAGGCCCTAAATGACGTTTTTTCGGAAATATACCGCCAGCGATTTTTCTTTCTAAAAATTGTCTTTTCCGTCGTAGTCCTCGGAGAGATATTTCGAGTAGGCTATCATGCATGTCAAATGGAGATAAGACGACCAATTCGCGACCCCGGGAAGTTGATGTACCAACTTACCCAAAAACGGGGCCCACAATTTGGCTTTTCATCTTCCAGGGTTAGGTTTTGGAATGTGAAGGGTTTTTCCATTGTTTCTCAACAATAAATAGGCCTTCGAGCCTCATTGTAACACAGTTCAGAGGCATGTAGCCACACATCTCTTCTCAGAGATAAGCTACCATCGCCCTAGCTGGTTTATTTTCTATTTCCGGTTGTAAGCATATTTCAGTATTTTCCATTAATGAAATGAAGTATTATTTCCGCTGCATCTCTTTATTTATGGTTATCACATCTCGGTATTTATGGTTATCTCTGTAATCTATTGCGTTCCTGTTTAAATCCGGATCAGAAACCTTGAAAAATTGCCTTCAAATAATTTAAGGAGGGAGCAGTAGGATCCATGGGGGGAGATTTTAATTAAATTGAGCCTTCAGACACTAAAATAATCCATCATTATCCTCTTGTTAGAGACATTTTTCTGAGACATCTGTGGATCAGGTTCTTTGAGAAGTTAAGGGGGTATGATGATGAGGTCTCCCATGATTTTTCCATGGACCTTAATTCTCAAGGAGAAGGCAATGTTATGACTATTGTTTGGGGACTTGCCATCCATTTGAAGCAGAATGGCCACCATACCCTTAGGAGTTCAATGGGGCAAAGAGGATAAGACAATAAATCTCACAACCAAGAAAACTTCTTCCTCCATGAAGAGAAGCCCGTGGAAGACAAAAATGGAGTGAGAGATAACCTCCCTTATCCTTGGGATGAAGTAGCCTATCACATCTTCAAGTACATATCTTGTTAGGGGGGGGTGAGTATTATGTATGCCTATCAATTTAGGATGCTCTATGAGCTAAGGTTCCAGACAAAGTTACCAACTCCAATCAGGCCTAGTGTTCCACATTTCCTCTTATAATCCATCAACGAAATGAACCAAAAAGTGAGGGAAGGGAAGCACCAACACATTGCCCATAATGGCCTCATCAAGCTCATTGTCATGGATGCCTTAAGCCACCTCAAGAACCTTGTGATGTGGGTTGACTTTCAGGACATGGATAGGGAGGCCTTCATTGAGGCACGAGCCCTTACCTCAATGCAACAAGAAGAGATACCAAAATCCAGTGCTAGAGGTATGAAAGAAGGGGAAGATGAGAAAGAAGCAAAAAAGGTAAGAGAAAAGAAAGAGGAAGAAGGAGGAGGAGATCTGAAAATTGATGAGTCTAGATATTGCAGCAAGAATGTTGCAACTCCCAAGGCTACCGAATTTAATTATCAACCTAAGCTTCGTACAAACTTAAGAGGTATCAGCATTATATGTGCAACATACAATGTGTCCTTCCTTTGTTGTCATGAGAGAAGAAATGTTGCCTATTTGTAGGAATGAAAGACTGAATTTAAAAATTATTGTAAAGTAACATGAAATCCTCTATCTACTTATTAACACACTTTGCTTACAAGAGAACCCTATTTTAACCCTATTTGTCACATGTGATGTTTTAATTAATCTAAGAATGAAATCTTATCTAGAGAGTACTGACTATTGTGTGCATGTGTAAATATAAAAAAACTCATTTTTTTGATGTTTTTGTTTTATGAATGCAAATGCTAATTGTCACTTGTTCTTTGGAAGGGGAGACAAGTATGGAGCAAGAGGGTTAAAATGGTCTTTATGGCATGGAGGTCAAGTAGAGGCCTAATACCAGCTTCAATGATGTTTTTTCTCAATTCGGGCTCAAAACAGGCCGCTACAGGTTTTCCTACAGGATGTACTAGTTCTCCTACAGGATCCCCTGATTTACTACAGGATGTTACAAATTTACTATACGAAATTATAATTCATCGAATGAGCAAGAAAATAAAATCCAAATTTGATGGTAATTTTTTTATTTATTAATTAGGATGTATTAGGTCCCCATTCCAAGTGGAATCACTCAAAAAGACGTCTATTAGCCCATGCTAAAAAATAGTAGAAAATTACTAGTCGAAAATCTAGAAATTCGAGAACTAGTGAGCTAGTAAATTTATAAAATACTTAACCTAATCAAGTGCAAATGTAATGGGGTAATTTTTGTTATGAACTAGAATGTTTTTTTGACCTAATTCAAGTGGAACCAACTTGATTGAAGCTTGTTAGCATGCTCTAAAAAATCGCAGAAATTTATTGTTCTTTGCCACAAAGGAGTTCCAGAATTCTAGATTTGGGAATAAGAAAGCTAATCCAAGTATCTCAATGATTACTATGACCTTCCGAATCTTTTCCAAGGATTAAATTATTCTTGTGATCCCGCAAAAGGACTTACATTAACCATTAAACTCAATCCTACAACAATAAATCATTAATTCTAAATGCATAAATAAAAATAAATAAAAACAAGAGATGCATGTGAATAAGAAGTGAAAATAAGGAAAGAAAATGATACAAAAGGACTCTAGGGTTATTGGGATGGCCAAACCCAAGGAAACTCTGAGACCTATGGAGGAGAACAAGATTTAGAAGTTGAACATGACACCGATCTTCATTATTTTCATCAATACAATTACATCCCTGCAAGAAAATACAAAGGAGCTGTAAAAATACAAGTTCTCTCCACAATAAAAGTAATGAAAATCTCTCCCTAGAGGAAAATTCGACTTGGTACTTATACAAAATGATTAGGAATCATTCCCCATGAAAGGAGGAAGCTTTTCTCACCAAAATCCCTTAATTAGTGGATCTGGTCCCCAATACTAGGAATCTGCATTAAATGGCAGGGCATACATTCCTAGATTTTCTCAATCATTGGAGTTCCACAATCTGTGCCATAATTCCATAATATCTTGTTGATTTATTATTTATTAGTGATCCTCTTGTAGTAGGGGGCAAGTTCCTAAATTATCTCCTCTAAATCATCATAATCTGCCCAATATTCTCATAATATTTCACATAAATAAATAATATTAGGCACAAATATCCAATTATTCATAAACCTTCCTAATGAATATATTAAAGTTAAAAATGCATTACCTAATGTAGAAAGAGAGGTTTAATGTGTTGAAGGATGGTCAAAAGCCTTAAGTTAATGTTTAATTTAGAAGTATGGGCCTTAATTTATGTCTAATTTAGAGGTCCATTATACCCCCTTGCTGAAGTATTGCTCATCCTTTGAGCAACTTAGTGACCTCATTGTGCCTCATTCATGGCTTTGGTGGCCTCTCTCTTGTGCATTAAGAATATTGGCTGTAAGTTCTGCAAGGATAAGCCCAAAAAAATACTTGTGCAAAGAAAAATCATTGTTTCTTGAGACCATTGGCTTGCTTTCTTCTTTTCTTTTGTGGCCTAGATGATTGCCTAATGGCCTTGGAGTTTTATGTTTTGATTAGGTCTCTCTTAGGTACTGCCTTTTTTTAGTGTTTAGCTCAATTTGTTCCTTTCTTCCTTCTTGTAGCAACATTTTGCCTTCATGTCGCAGGCATTCCTTCTTCCTTCAAAGTCTTCTAATTGTATGGGAGTGATGAGAAATGATGTAGGTTTGTGAAAATGGAGATGATGCTTTGTTTGCTTTTTTCAAGAAATTTTCAGGGTGAGAGATAGTGCATGTTTTGTTCTTGAAATTATGAATGGGATGGATGAATGATGGATAAATAGTGAATATGAAGTGGATGGAGGGCTTGGAGTCCTGTGGTGACTTGGACTTTGCAAAAAATTCTTCTTTTAATTGCTTTCCTCATTCCTTGAAATCATCACCATTCATAATTTGACTTTCAACATTGCATGAGTGAAGGAGTGAACTGCAATTAACTAGTTGAATGCGCTTGAGATTTTTGACCCATCCTTAGCTTATAAAACCTCATCTCTCATGCATTGAAAAAAAATTCTAACTATAATATGCTCAAGGGAAGAGGTCAAGAATATTGCATACATGTACCTACTTGATGGTTGTTGGAGAGACATGCATGTTGATGCTGAGTTGATGTTGGTGTGCAGGTGTTGGGGGACCTATATCAACCTTTCCTAAAGAATAACTAAACTTTTGAATCACTTCTCCAATCATATTGCCTCTTGTATCTTCTTCTCGGCCTTCCTGTAGATTTTCAGAACTTCCTAGAGTACTATAGGAAACTCTTGTAGTAATTCAAGACATGCTCTTGTAGCAAACTTTTTTTGTCCATATCTCCCAAACGGTAGAATGTATTGAGCTAAAACTTTATGAACATGTTTCCATCACCATTATGCACCTCCCCATAAAAACAATTTGTTCAATGGATGCACGGATCTCAAGAAAAACAAAAAATGCATGAAGGTGATGGAGGCCGATTTCTTGGAAACTATGCACTAGAAATTGCTGATATTTCTTGGGAATGTTACCATCATCCATATGCATCTCCCCATGAAACATATTTTTAAATGTATGCATGGATATTGAGAAAATGAAAAAATGGTTTTAGGTGATGGAGGCTGATTTCTCGAAAATTGTGCACTGGAATTTGCTAAAATTGCTTGAGCATGTTACCATCATCCAGATCCATCTCTCCCTAAAACATCTTGGAAAATGGATACATAGTTTTCAGGTTTTGGAAAAAATAGATTTCTACTCTATGTATTTTTATTTCCTGTAGTAAAGCAGAGCCTTCTTGTAGTTTTTTAGGACAACAAGCAAACTGAGTGGGAAAAGCTTGAGAATGATGGGTGGATCGTGGAAATAGATGAGGGTGATGGATTGGCATGGCCTTGGCCTTGTTGTAGAATTTGAGCAAAGGAGGAGAAAGTCAAAATTTGACTTCTTTTGACTAGGTTTGACCTATTTTTTTCTTTCTTTGGTGGCAACTTGTTTTTGTTCCTTGTAGATGTTGGAGAGAACCTATATTCATCAAAGAGATACATGGACCAAGTCTTTTTTTATTTTTATTTTTCTCATTTTTTTCTTCTAGGCCTACTAGTCGCCTCAATGAGGTTTCAAATAGTAGATCTGCCTAGGTGCCTCAAAGGAGGTTTTCACCTAGGATCTTTTCTTTTTTCTCTTTTTCTTTTTTTCCAACCGATTGACCTCCTCGTGGAGGTTTTCAATCAATGAGTCAATATAAGGCACCTTCAAGGAGGTTTTCACCTGAGATTTTTATTTTTTCTTTTATTTTTCATTTTTTTCCCTACCCTACCTTACTTGAAAAACAAAATCACTTTCAAGTATAAGAATACTTCCAATGGAGCCATGTGCACATCAAGATGACAGACAAAATGATGTGTAGGCTTGAAATGTATGTTTTGACATGTACCTAGATTTCAGAGACCAAATGATTTGACCTTGAAAGGATCAAGCATAGTTGAAGAAGAGAGTGATGTTCCATCTTGTTGATTTTCTGGAACCAAACCTCAATATAACTTTGATGTCCTTGGTTTTCTTGCTTATCTAGATCATTCTTCATGTCTTCTTCTACCATGACCTTCAAATCTTCCTGTTTTTGCTGATTGTTCTCTTGAATGCATGGAAGATTTTATGGTAACCATGAGGGAGCTCTCTCGATCTCTGATTTTGATGTTTGCTCTTCATCAAGTGCAAACCATGATTTTGCAGTCTTGTCATTTGAATATTCTTCTTCTAGATGTGGTCCTTCAATGATATCAATATAATCTCTTTTTTGCAATACTCTTCTTGAGCTATGGTAAAAACCATTGAGTTTAACAGGAGATGTTTGGAAGTGTTGTACCTCAACATTGTAAGTGGGCTGAGCTACTTCAATGTGTGGGTTTGGAAATGGTGGTACAGGTAGTTGAGTGAGAGTGTATATTTGAGATGGATGTGGTTGGGGTTATGGTTGTGGTGGAGGTGAATGGTAATGATAACATGGAGTTGGGTGTGGAAGATATTGAGGAAAATATTGAGGATATTGGGGATGGCTCCTATAAGTTCCTTACCAACCTTGTTGCCCAAATTGATTTTGGGGTTGAGATGGCCAATGTTTCTAAGGAAAGGGTGTATTCCAATTACTTTGTGGTGGATATGCATAACCTTGAAATTGTGAATTATGCTCTTGCATCATACTAGGTTGACTAGGCTTCCATGGTCCTCTTGGAGCTACATAACATAGCTGCATTGGCAATTGACTTGCTCCATTGTCCTCTTGGTAAACTTCCTTCAACCTTGGTAATGATGGAAAATATTTAACATTATGTGATTCTGCATGGATAACACAAATATCAACATCTTCTTTTTCTTCATCTTGCATTCTTAACATTTCTACTTGTTCACTTAAATTGCTAAAAATTCCAGTTTTAAAGTTATCAAGCAAATTTCCAAGTTTAGCTTGACTTGTTGATCTTGATGTTAATTGACTTTCTCTTGCCCTTCCTCTTGATATGTGTTTTTATGTTTCACAAATTTCTTCAAATGATAATTGGTATGCATCACCTCTACTCATGAGATCAAGAATATCAATCCACTCATCCCTAATTGTTCTAAGTAGGAGGGTTTTTAGTGTGTCCAATCCTAAATGATGTAGTTTTGCCCTCTTAACATTATACATGAACCTCTCTATTATGTCCTCAAGGTTCTAATATTCTCTTTGATTCATTCTAAATATTTCTTCCTTAAGATCATGATCTTTATATTTTTCTAGAAATATCTTTTGCATATCATTCCATGACCTTATTGAATTAGTCCCTAAACTCATGAACCATTTAAGAGCTCTATCCTTCAATGTTGCCGGAAACAATCTTAGTTTTTGAGTTTTTAATAAGTAACTATAAGGTCTACAAACAATTTCAAATTCAAAGAGAATGGTTTCTAGATCCTTTGACCTTAGACCATGAAATTTTAGAAGAAAAGATGGAGGGATGTTCTTCATGTGCACATTGATATCAATATCTTGAATTGGGAATCCTAGAGGTTCTTCCTCATTGTTATCATCTCCATCCATTTCTTCTAAATTCTTTACCATATTTTCTTCTTGTACCTGCAACGTGGATGGTGATGTGGCTCTCACTGCACCATGTGATCAAATGGGGGGTGGGTTGGTGTTGGAAAAATTTTGTTTTTGTGATTGAATGAAAACACTAATGCAATGCACTTTTATATTTTTGAAATGAAACATGCCTAATGCAATTATGTTTTGTTTTTGCAAAAATAAAAAGGAATGAATCAACTAGGGATGAAAACGATGCATACCTTGACACCTCCTCGACAACATAGTCAAAAAGTGATGAGCCTTGGTATTGCAACAAGAATGTTGCAACTCCCAAGGCTATCGACTTTAATTGTCCACCTGGTGTTCGTACAAACTTAAGAGATATTGACACTATATGTGTGACATAAAATGTGTCATTCCTTTGTTGTCACGAGAGAAAATAAATGTTGCCTATTTGCAAGAATGAAATAGTGAATTTAAAAATGCTTTTAAAGTAACATGAAATCCTCTATCTACTTATTAACACACTTTGCTTGCAAGAGAACCCTATTTTAACCCTATTTGTCACATGTGATGTTTTAAATAATCTAAGCATGAAACCTGATCTAGAGAGTGCTAATTGTTGTGTGCATGTGTAAATATAAAAGAACTCTTTTTTTTTTCTTTTTTTTTTTTTTTTTAATAAATGCAAATGCTAATCCTCACTTGTTCTTTGGCTGGGGAGACAGGTATGGAGGAAGAGGGTTAAAATGGTCTTGATGGCATGGAGGTCATGTAGAGGCCTAATACCAGCTTCAATGATGATCTTTCTCAATTCAGGCTCAAAACAGGTCGTGACAGTTTTTCCTATAGGATGTATTAGTTCTCCTACAGGATCTCCTAGTTCTCCTACAAGATCCCCTTATTTACTATATGATGTTATAGATTTACTATACAAAATTACAATTCATTGAATTACCAAGAAAATCAAATCCAAATTGGATGGGACAAATTTTGTTATTAACTAGGATGTCTTAGGTCTCCATTCTAAGTGGAATCACTCAAAAAGACCTATGTTAACCCATGCTAAAAAATAGCAGAAAATTACTAGTCGAAAATATAGCAATTCGAGAACTAGTGAGCTGGTAAATCTATAAAATGTGTAACCTAATCAAGTGAAAATGCAATGGGGTAATTTTTTTTATAAACTAGAATTTTTTTGTGATCTAATGCAAGTGGAACCAACTTGATTGAAGCTCATTAGCATGTTCTAAAAAATAGCAGAAATTTACTGTTCTTTGCCACAAAGGAGTTCCAGAAATCTAGATTTGGGAATAAGAAAGCTGATCCAAGTAGCTCAATGATTACTATGACCTTCCAAATCTTTTCCAAGGATGAAATGATGCTTTTTCTCCTGCAAAATAACTTATATTAACCATTAAACTCAATCTTACAACAATAAATCATTAATACTAAATGCATGTGAATAAGAAGTGAAAATAAGGAAATAAAATGATATAAAAGGGCTCCAAGGCTCCTAGGATTACCAAGCCCAAGAAAACTCAGAGACCTATGGAGGAGAACAATATATAGACGTTGAACATGACACCAATATTCATTATTTTCATTAATACAATTACATCCTTGCAAGAAAATATAATGGTGCTGCAAAAATACAAGTTCTCTCCACAATAACACTAATGAAAATATTCCTAGATGTGGGTGTTTAGGCACGCAGGTACTATGTAGCGACCTTAGGTTGGCAAGTGGCGAGGCCACCCACACTTCCACTCAGAAGTATATACAGAAAGCCACCACCGATATTAATGGCACATTAATGAACTACACAGGTCGAGGCTTCATCAATTTGGTTTTTAAGATGGCCTCTTCAGACTGTCTTCCCCCCACTCCACCTCCTCTGAACTACAATTGTATCCTTGCTGTTGTAGAGTCAAGCTCGTGCACGAAAATGGGGAGACACTTCCAAGTTCTGTGCTGCATTGAGATGGTGGATGGTGCACATTTCTCGCAGAGTCTTCTATGTTGCCTACGGACTGGTTCTTCGGTCTTGAATCTCTGCTTTGAACTGCTGATTACAGGTCCTTATTTTCCCAATGACCACACATTCTTTGGCACTGCTCCTTCTCTTCCTCGTCCGTTCAATTTTTCCCAGGTGAACATGCCTCGTCTGCATCATCGAATGCGCTACAGGAGGGGCAATAGTAGAGGAAGATCGCCCCCCCTCTTTGTCCCTCTCTAACTCGTCCCCCTCTAACTCATCCTCCCCTTCAATGGTTCATTTCTCCAGACGCTACCCAACCACTCGCAGTGGTCGGGGGCATGCTCAGACTGTAGGTCCTTGGCCTGTTGACACTGCTCCCCAACATCCTGCTGCCTTTGTATCATCTCTGCAACCCAGTCATTGTGCACAATTTCAATTTCGCTACACGCTGGAACATCCCTACATAATAGCGACTATCTCAGTGGCATTTAGAGAGGAGCCACAAAACTCTGAAGACCCAGCCCGCAATACTCAGGTGCAGAACACCACCAGTAAGAGAAAAGCCCCTGGAAATAGCTTAAGGATGCATAGAAGCAGCTCACGGACGCACAGAAGAAGCTCACGGACGCACCAATCCAGGCCACTTCAAGAACATGGAAGAAACTTTGATAGACAAACAGGATGTAGAAGATGACATGGAGGTGTACATGTGTCTGATAGTGGAAGAACATCCTCCTCCTAACGACACCTAGATGATCAATGTTCTTCAGGTTCTGGGTTCCCGGCTCCCAATACTATGGGTCTATTCTAGTGTTTTTTAATGCAATGTTGTTAATTTTGATGATTGTTCAAAAAAATGTTCCACTTTGGCACTACAAGCTGTTACCCCTACGTGGGCAGCAAACTTTTATAGTTTGGACTGGTTTCTCCAGTGCGGGTAGTCTCTTTCCAGTCTTTTGTTGTTAAACATGGCATAATTTGGGGCTTGCTCTGTAGAGGCCGATGCCTTCTTGTACTACTTTTGTTACATCAATATAATTAGTCTAATTTAGAAAAAAAAGACTAATGAAAATATCTCCCTAGAGGAAAATTAGACTTGGTACTTATACAAAATGATTAGGAATCATTCCACATGAAAGGAAGAAGCTTTTCCCACCAAAATCCCTTGATTAATGGATCTGGTCCCTAATACTAGGAATCTGCATTAAATGGTAGGGAACACATTCCTAGATTTTCTCAATCATTGGAGTTCCACAATTTGTGTCATAATTCCATAATATCTTGTTGATTTATTATTTGATAGTGATCCTCCTGTAGTAGGGAGAAAGTCTTTAAATTATCTCCTCCTCCAAATCTTCATAATCTGCCCAATATTCTCATAATATTCCACAAAAATAAATAATATTAGGCCCAAATATCCAATAATTCATAAACCTTCTTAATGAATATATTAAAGTTAGAAATGCATTATTTAATGTAGAAAGAGAGGTTTAATGTGCTGAAGGATGGTCATAGGCTTTAAATTAATGTTTAATTTAGAGGCATGGGCCTTAATTTATGTCTAATTTAGAGGCCTATAAAAAATGAGAGAAAAGACCCCTGAGGATCCCTTTAGATCTCAAAAGTCTAGAAAACAGGGGAAACAAATAAGCCTCCCACCAAGGAATATAAAACAAGAGTTGGTTTCTACCTTGTCCACACTTAGCACCCCTGTCAAGCCCAATAGAAGGCAGCTCAAGCAAGGCCCCTTGTACTTTAAGAGGAGAAATAGTGACAAGATAAAACAAGGGCAACCTCAACTTCTTTCAACTGTCCCAATCAAAATTGATAAGTTAGCCAACCACAGAGGATAATTGAGACCTGGTGAAGGGAAAATTGAGAAAGACACCTCCCCAAAATTCAAGGGTAAACAACTTTTTCCACCAATAAGGAGGCCCACCACTAGAGCAGTCACATCTAAGAATCTGAAAGCACAATCTACCCAACTACAAGAGAAGGAAGAGGGGATATAGGAGAAAGCAGAAGAGCTACAAGAGAAAATAGAGGAGCTATAGGAAAAAATAGGGTTGCTATAGGAAGGAAAAAATATACTACATGAGCAACAAGGAATGCTACAAGAAAGGGTAGCTACATCAAAAAGGGAAGAAGAAGGTCCCCAAGAACTCCAAGAGCTTGAACACAACCGTGAACTTGGATACTACTACAAATTTATTGAGGGAGTGTTAGGTCCGTATAATACTAGTGTATTCCCTCATTGTTATTGTGAGTATAGCCCCCTTATTTTTATTTTTGTGCCCACATAGTACCCATATTTTTATTATTGTGCCCCATAGGAACCCATTATTGTTATTGTTGTGCCCTTACATTATTATTTTTATGTCGACTTTGATTATATTGTGACCCCTTAGACTCCTATACATAAAAAAGAGATTTTTTTCATTTGAATCATCTAATAATTCATTTATGTAATGTAAAGGAGGTTCCCCCTCGTAGAGGATGATTTTTAAATCGTTGATCTATCTATTTGTGAGTTGGTTGCATAACATTTGGTATTAGAGCTTTGGATTCTAGGGTTTCATTGCTTCAAAAAGGACATCATGGAATTTTCACTATAACAATTTTTCTATGAATCTTCAGAAGCTTAAATTAAAACCATGTGGATCATAAATATTGTTGAAGCTTGTGTACAAATTTCAGATCTTGTATCACTATATTTTCGAATATATGATCTGAGGAAGTTAGGGTTTTTGCAGGCTCCAGAATTCCATCTCAAACAGGTGACCATTGGAAAATCGTCATAACTTTCTCTCGGAGCATCAGATTTAAATTTAAGAAACATTGAAAGAAAGAGGAGAGACTGTAGTTTCTTGGGTATCATATTTAGGGCCGAAGGTCAAAATAGTGACATGTGGCACTCCATACAAGTTTGTTCTACTGAACTAGTCTATAATCAGGCCATCGTGGGAGATTGGGCATACATCTTTCTTGAAGAATCCAATCTTGATCAGACTCTTGGGCTTGAAAGGAGGACTCAGAGAGATACCAAAGGACACAATTTCAGACCTTGGAGATCCGAAATTATAGATATACAATAGATTCAATATCAAGCTCCTACAAAGCGAAAAACAAAGGTGTGTATTTTTTTTTAAATTGCATAACTTTTGTTTGCAAAATCAGTTTGAAGTGATTCAAAGGGCATAGTGAAGTATAGATATCATTGTTTGATTTCAAAATGACTCAAATCAAGAAAATGGAAACACCTAGTAAGCAACCAAAAATCTCTACTATGACTCATGAATAAGAAGAAGAAATGCAACATGATATATCAAAATTACGAGACCAAGTACAACAAATTTCTCTCTCACAAAGAGTAACCAAAAATGAAATGGAAGCCAAGATGGATGGTTTGAAGAATAGATGAAAATAAGACATGGAATGTTTTAAGGATGGCATGAAAGCTAATATGGATGGCTTGAAAGCTAATATGGATGACATGAAAGCTAATATGGACGGTATAGAGGCAAAAATGAAAGGAAACATGAAAGATTTGAAGAATGGTTTAAAATAAGACATGGAAGGTTTGAAGGAAGGTTTGACAAAGTTGCTAGAAGAAATGCTTCCTAATGGCAAAAATGTATTAAATTAAACTCATAATGAGAACAAAATAAATGTTAATCACGATTTCATAGACTCTAACATTGAATTGAAGACCCACCATATTCCAAAGATCGATATGGGAAGTTTGATGGCAAGGATCTGGTAACATGGATACTACAAATGGAGAAATATATTTTTTATCTTCATAATGTGCAACACACACAAAAGATACACATTACAGCTTTATATTTAGAACCCAATCAGTTTTTATGGTATCAATGGCTTTGTTCTCGTAAACTAGTTGTCACCTGGTCAATTTTTACGGAGGAAATGATAAAACATTATGAGAATCAAAGAGAAACACCTTCTTTAGCCAATTGATAAATCTAAAAGAGAAGGGTTCAATTGAAGAGCACATTGAGGACTTCCAAAAATTGAATATAAGGGTAAATGATATTCCAGAGGAGCACACAATTGATGTCTTCATCATGACTTTAAAAAATAACATCCAACATGAGGTTCACCTTTGGGAACTTGATTCATTGGAGAAGACATTTAGGTTGGCAAGAAAAATTGAAAGAAAAATTATGGAAACAAGGAAGCCTACCACTCACAACTATAAAGATGGAAGTGTTATTTCTCCTAGCCTTCCACAAGATATAAAATACACTAAAGGTCATAAATGTGCTAAAAATAAATTAAATTAAATAGATTGTGAAGAGGAGGAAGGAAAGGAACAAGAAACATCAAAGGAAGATGATATAAACCATGAACCAACCCTAGAGAAAGAAGAAATGAATATGACCATATATTGTAATGCATTGGCATGAATTACCACTCCTCAAACTCTCAAGATAGAAGGACATATCAAGAAGAAAAAGGTAATAATGTTGATTGATTCGGGTAGTACCCATAATTTTATTCATTGTAAGAGAGCCAAGGAATTCAATTGCTTCCTATATCCAACACCAGAGTGTCAAGTGATGGTTACAAATGGAGGAACCATAATTACTCTAGAAAGTGCCATAATATCAAACTATCCGTGGAAGAATATGTATTGAATAGTCCAATGCTTTTCATTCCAATGGGTGGTGCTAATGTTGTACTAGGAGTGTAATGGTTATAATGTTTGGGTATGATATTTTTTAATTTTCAAGAACTTTTCTTCAATTTTTTTTGGGAAGGAAAGGAAGTTGAATTAAGGGGTATAAGAGGGAAACCAAGAAATATAATCAATTCTAATGGCATGACAAAGCTTCTAAAGAAAGAACAATGGGGCGTAATTACACAATTATGTTCACTAGAGGTTCAAACATTGAAATCATCTATTTCTCCAGATTTCCAAAAAGTATTAGAAAATAATTTTAAGGTTCATGCATCAACAACAAGTTCTCCAAATCTTAAATGATAACCTCACTTTGGCGCAGAATAGAATGAAACAACAGGCATATCAACATTGCAGTGAAAGAATTTTTGATGTAAGTCATTGGGTATTTTTACAAATACAACCATACAAACAAATGTCCCTCAAGCAAGCTAAGAAGGATAATAAATTATCGCTGAAGTATTATGTTCCTTACAAGGTTTTGCAAAAGGTTGGTACTATGACATACAAATTGGAGTTTCCTGCATCTTCCTGGGTACACTTAGTTTTCCATGTTTCATGCTTAAAGAAGGTTATAGGTGACAGGCTCCTAGTTCAAACAATATTGCCAAACCTTGACAAGGAAGTAAAAATCATATTGGAACCTGAAGAAATGATGGAAACAAGAACTCAACAACTATGAAATTGATCAATTTTAGAGTATCTCATCAAGTGGAAGAACTTACCTGTTGAAGATTCCACATGGGAGGATGAGAATTTTATACTGAAGCATCTAGAACTACTCAAGCATTGAGGAAAACATGTTTTTGAAGGAGAGGGGCATGTTAGGTCCCTATAATACTAGTGTATTCCCTCATTGTTATTGTCAATGTAGCCCCCTGTTATTTTTGTCCCCATGTAGTCCCCTTATTGTTATTATTGTGCCCCATAGAAACCCACTATTGTTATTGTTGTGCCCTTACATTATTATTGTTATGTTAGCTCTGATTATATTGTGACCCCTTAGACTCCTATATATAGAAATGAGCTTATTTTCATTTGAATCATCAAATAATTGTTCATATATGTAATGTAAAGGAGGTTTCCACCTCAACAATAATTTTAAAGTCATTTATCTATCTGTTTGTGATTTGGTTTCATATCAGGGGGGTAGGATTATACTCAAGAAATTTGCAGTCCCCCTCTTATTCGAATTGGAAAGAGAGAAGGGAAGAACTCATAGATGGATGTAGATTGAAAAATCAAAGAAGGTAGAGTATGTGGGTCTTATGGAGGAGAAATTAGAACAACTAGGGAGAGAAATGGCTGATCTAATATTGAGGTCATGCATGAGAGAAAAAAATGCAATTAGAAAATAAGAGATTAAGGGAGAAGCTGCAAGAAAATGAGGTATAGCTTGTCACCATGGCAAGTTTTTCCATGGAAGCCATACAATGCAAACAACCATCCAAGTCATATGCCATCTCCCTCAAGGAGAAATGGCTGCTATTCGAGATAAAAACATTAGCACAATATGGATCTATACGATTCTAAGATTACATGAAGTTCATTAACTTTTGTCAGAAGGTAAGTACTGAGGATAAAGCCAAAATGGTTGAGTTCTATATGCAAAATATGATTTTTAATAGACATGAAATTTTGGGACCCCAACTCAAGATTGGGGACATGCAATTGATGACACTAGCCCCTTGGTTGAACCATGAAGAAAAAATGGCTGAAGAAGTGAAGAGAGTAATGACCAAACATGAAAGTGAACATTTGTACATCAGAGAAGAGATAGTGTGCCACAAGTTTGTAATCAGTAACCATTGCCTCATCTCCTATGATCCCCAATTGGCTCCTTTGTACATGGAAACACAAGGACAAGCTATCCTCCATTTCTAGGACACCTTTAGGCTGTTAGGGGTTGAGATTTCACAAACTTGATAAAGGAGATGACATGCTCTGCCTCACAATTTACAAATCAGAGAATATCACTCTCTTGAAAGACTAAGGAATGCCTGGGTGAAAACCCCACTTTACAAAAGGATCATTTAAAGATTAAAGATCAATTGGATAGGGCTCAAACTCAGTCCTCCCTTACTGTTGGGCCTACAGGAGAGAAAAGACTAGGAAGAAGAAAGAAAGGAGTGGGAAAACATAGAAGCAACTGCAGGGTTCTATCCACATTAAGGGACACGATTTGAGGTGCCTTGGGATGTCAGAGAGGCTACTAGGACCATGAATGAAATTCACATCAGTGAGTGAGTTTCTTAGAGGGTGAGAAACACCTTCAATAGGGGTGATGATGGGTCCCATTAATAGGTATTTTTTTGGCACATTTTGTTATCCTCCAGCCCTTCAAATCTTTTTTTCTCACATTAATTTACATTTTGCAGCCATAATATGCTTAGTAGGAAGACTAAAGGGTGCATGTGATTTTAAGGCCTAATGTGATTAATATGCAGAAAAAAGAAGCATTTTTGGAGACATTTACTATGTAGGGGCATGTTGGAGGCATCAAGAGAGAATATAGGAAGCTGGTCTAGCACATTTAACTCTCCAACTCGAATTGAGTCCTAAAATTATTCACCAACAACTTGAAGTCCACTCGCAGCCGATGAAACCAAGTTCATGTGGATATTTAAGGGAATTAGATCCACCAATTTCGAGATTTTGGAGGGAAGCAATCCTCCTCTCAAGGAAACTACCCCTTAGTCACCTTTTGTATAAATAAACAAGCCTAAGGGCTCATTAGGATTCAAAATTTTTGAGCTAGGAAAAGTTATTGAAGGCCGAGTACTTGAGACTATTATCTTCATTCAGAGATTATGTATTTGCACTCTACTTTCTATTAATGAAAGGTGCTTTGTTGATCCGCATCTGAGTTAGGTCAAGAGGGTTGGAACCCTTAGGTTAGGGCCCAATCTAGAGAGTTTATACCCTCTCATGTATTTTTCCTTTGTTCTGGTTCAAGTTGTTGTATTTCTTTCCTTGTTTAAGTAGGAGTTGGATTGCAAAAATTGTAGTTGTAGTTTGATCACCACCTCTCTTGTGGGAGGCATGGTGAAAGAGTCTACAACAACAAGCCAAAAACATGTGTTTATGATTCCTTGGAAAATTGTTAGGCTTTGGATTAAAATTCTTTTGCATGCTTAGTTTCTTCTCCTTAGAAGTTAATCTCACGATTTGGAAAATATAGTAGATTCATGATGTAGGATAGAATAGACCTTGAAGAAATAAGATTCAACTCATCCTTTCCACTTTGATTAATTTGATTAGTAAATGTATGTTCTTGATTTCTAGCCTATAGAGGCTTATGATGACTTTCAGGTGTTGGCATTCCACCACTGGACACCTCATACTACTCTCAAGATCTGCCACCAAGATCATCTTTTCAACACCAGTGAAGGACACCGTGGGCATGAGATTTTGTTCAAGATGGTCCTATGAGGGGTGCTAAGCTTGGAAAAAGGCCTCACACATCCTTCATTCATCCTCATCCGCCTTCCTTCACCATCAGAACACATTATTTTCCCTAAAAAATATCTCGGATCTACTCTTGTAGCATAACAAGGCACTCTTATAGAAAAATAGAGCCTTCTGTAGCACCCTGTAGCAGTCCTATAACACTATCTAAATTTAGATAGATTTTCCCTAAAATCTTGATTTTCTCATTTTTGAGATTGAATGATGAAGCTCAGGCCCTAAATCCATGATTAGGGAGACTCAAGAACCACTCTAGACCCCCCCTTCTACCACTGTAAGCCCAAAATAACAAATAGAGTTAGGAAGCAAATCTTCACATTTGAATTCCAATAAGTGTTCTTTCATGTGTTGTAGATTGAATTCCTTCTTTCCAAGCAATTTTCAATTAGAATAATGTTTTCCATTTTGAGGGTAGAATGTTTATTTGATTGATTTACAAATAGATTAACATAGTTTGTTTTTGCAACTAATGTAGTATTTCCTTTCTCGCAGTTACAACTAGTATTTATAATGACACTTTCATTTTTGAAATTAGGCTAATACTCTTTTCCTTACAATTAGGGTATATTTTCTTTTGTCTTTCCACAAAAATTCTCTTTGTAGTTAGTTGAAGGAGTGCCCTTTGCTTGCCCTAATCAGATCCAATGATTGAGGGTGACATGAGTAGAACTTGACCTACTGTGCATATAACATTGTCACCTGTAAGTTTGTACGGACCCCGGGTTGATAATTCAAGTTGAGAGTCTGATCCGGACTTATGCAGGAATGCAAAAAATACAAAAATACCCATATACATAGAGATGCAACATAAATAAAACTTTATTTCATTAATATCAAAGAATTGAAATATGTTTACATACAAAAATAAAAATAACCTAGCTCGAGCGATGGTAGCTTAGCTCTGAGAAGAAATGTGGCGGGTACATGACTTTGAACTATGTTACAATGAGGCTCAAAGGCCTATTTACTATTGAGAAACAATGGAAAGCCCTAAACATCCAAAAACCTAACTCTAGGAGATGAAGCACAAAAACTATGGGCCCTGTTTGGGTAAATTGGTACATCAACTTCCCGGGCGTGTAACTTTGGCATACGATCTCTGTTTGGTTATCATAATACCTCGTCTCAAAGAGGAGGTTGAAAAAAAACAAGTAAACTAGTTTGAGACTTTTTTGGCCTCTCTGTTTTCCCTTAAAACGTCTTTTAGTCCCTCAAAACGACTCCGGAAGTTTGGGACCCGAAAAACTGCCAAAAAAAGTAAGTTGTGCTGCAATTAAGGAAACTGAAAAGAAACAATAGTGGAGGTCCAAGTGGAATAGCTGGGTGACCACGAATATCCACCTAGATCAGAGTCTTGGGATTTGCAACGTCCATGATGCAATATCAGGGCTCATCAATCATTCTCTGAATTTTTTACTACAGACTCAAACTGAAACATACTCCATGTTAGCGCTCAAATCTACCTTAGGCTGAAATAAGGTGAGACCCAAGGCCACATCAAACCACGCTCAGCCTCGTAGCTAGCCCTATGAGGACAGGAGAGGGCTCTCTCTGGGTCAAATCGGCAAAATATAATCGAAAAGGGTCGAGATGACTGAATTAAGGACTAATTTTAGGCTAGGTATGAAGTACAAAGAGTTTAAAATTGATTTTTAAAGGTTTTGTTATTTCAAGGGAGAAGCAATTTTGGGTGCGGGGATGAGGCACAACTTTTTGCAGAGGTCTACTTGGGGCAAGGTAGGCGATTGTTTTGATGCCTTAAAGCAAGTGAGATGGGTAGATCAGACTGGTGAGGGGCTAAGGATAGGAAGGGGTCTCAAGGATTCTCCTTAAACTGAAGAAAACATAGAAGATTAAACAAATTTAAAGGCAGAGCATATCAATTTCATGGATTCTACCTTAACACTTCATTTGTTTAATAACAGAAGATTTAATAGAGATAATGATGCACATACACAACTTACAAGTACTGAGAGAAACACACCATCAACACATAAAGCCACATGGATCCCAAATAGTGCTGCAAAACCCTGGTCTTTTCTTTGCAAAAATGCTGATTAAGATATGTACAATATAGTCTCAAAACTATCCCAAGAGTCCAACCTCTGCTACTGAATGAAAAATTACATATATAGACCAAGCTATCCTCATTCCATAACCTCTAGGGGTCGAGCTCCTCCTTCTAGGAGCAGTTTGAACAAATTCTAAACATGGAGCAAGAATCTAGATGACCAAACAACCTGCCTCTAAAAAGAAGGAAACTGATTCATTACATTAATTTCTTGCTAATTTGTGAATGATTCATCTAGAAGAAGGAAGGTAAGTGCCATGTTACCTTACATACATCAAATTACATCATGTTGGGTCAAAAATTACATCAAGGAGTGAAACTGGTGAAAACTGGCCGAATTCCTGAGCTGGAAGGTGAAAAATTGGCCAAAATCCTCTATGCGCAGTGCTGTGATCTCTATGCACAGCGCACTTTTCCAGCTGATTTTAAGGCACTTCCTGACACCCAAATTGAGCTCACAATAGCTTTTTGGAAAGAACTGGATGTCTACTTTCCAACCCAAGTGGAATTTTCCAATTTGGAGCTCATTTGCCCCCTCAAAACTGAATTCTGCCAGAGGTACTTCCTGCTGTGGCAAAATGTGACAGCAAGGTGGTTTTCATGGTGTTTTTGGGCCTTTTGACCATCCATATCTTGATGAAATGCTTCGGAAATAACTGAGCATGTGTAATGCTTCATGAAAAATCCAAAACTACAAGCCATTTGTGATTTGGACCTCCCAATCTTGTGGGTCACGCGCGGTGCGCTACGCGTTGAACCAAAAAACTGTTTTGCAAGCCAAAAAATTTCAAAATGAAAAAAATTTCTCCGAATTTGCTGAAATTCGGAGTGAAGATCCTCTATCATGTATTACACCCCGTCAATGAAGCCTCGGCCAAAATTTGGAGTGGATCGGGCTTTTTTCACCGTTTTAGTGCCTTGCTCAACCGCCTCTTTAAGATCTTCATTTTCGCTTTGCAAACATGCATGCGAGCCCAATAGTGAGTTTTCATATGACAAAGCATGTCCTTATCTCTGTTAGCCTTCGCCAAGAATTTCTCCAAATGAGTGTTTACCCGGATGAGCATAGATTCTTGATCAATCGGTGTCAAATCACCGAGTCTCTTTAGGGCCAATTCTCGGTCTTCCTGGATTTGCCGCAGCTCATAAAGTGTATGTTCATCTTCCAGCTGTTTGTTGCGCTGCTCCAAGTAGTTGATAACCCACTTAGCCATCTGAAATTTCTTTTGCAGCGAGTCATTCTCATCTCTTTGCTCTCGGATGATCTTATTTAGCTTCGAGCTGGGAGAGCTAGCATCAACATCAATGATATCCGTGTCCTGACCTCCTGAAGGACCCTCATCAAACATGGGCCTCTTTCCCCTATCCTGGATCTATACCTGTGCTGAGGAAGAAGGCAATACCCCTTCCACATGATGTGGAGATAATACTCGCTGTGCTGATGAAGTCAACGAGACCCCTTCCACCCCGGGTGGAGATAGTACTCATCGTGTAGATGCAAATAAGGCCCTGTGGCCTCGCTGATATGTTACATACACTAGAGCATTGACATGCTCGGTCTCAGGAATTTCAAACTGCTATGAAGGCCCTCCCTCATCATGAACTATCTCTGGAGGTGGCTGAGGCGCTGTGAATAAGTCACGAGAAATAAAATCCTCCCAAGAAATGCCTTGTTGTGCCAACTGATGAACCACCACGATCTTGATCAAGGCATAATGATAAATACTGTTATGCTGCTGTGCTGGGGTCTTCCTTTGTACAAGAGGCACCATCCTCTCTATGTTGCGACACATGAAAAATGGAATGTTCATCATACGTACCCTCGTGAAATGCATCAACAAACGAATATGGTATGCATGGAGACGCGAGAATCTGCCTTCGCAACTGAAATATCGGATGATGAGTTTCATCAAAGGTGCAAATTGATCATTCAAGTAGTCGAAAGGAAAAAATCTGCTCAAGTGCCTCACATACCCAGGTTTGATGTATGGCTCATAGTAGGATTTCTCTAACTACTGATGTTTATTCCATTGCTCTCCTACATTTGGTATTCTGGTGGCCTGAGCAATAGTCTCGGGTGACAAGGTGAAATTCACTTTGGCAAGGTTTACATGACCATCCTGTAAATGTAGAACAAATAAATGGACTAATTCCCAATGATGCTGAATTTGTGAGATCATCTCATAGTATTGGAAACATGATTGATGCCGAAAACAATCCATTGCAAGTGGGCAAGCTTGCAATTGAGCCAAAGAAGTAGGTTCTTCCTTGAGAGGCTTACCACCTTTGCCACCTCTGCGAGACCTTCTTGGCACATTACCCTCTGCTATAGAATCACTATCATACTGTTGTTCATACTCTGACCCCGTGTCTGACATGGCTTTGGTGTCAAGATGTCTATGATATATATGAGTCAATTTTCAATGTATACTCAAAACTTTAGTAATTTTGCCACAGCATCAAACAAACCATTCCATAATTAACAATGCTATGTTTTCAATGAATTGACAAAATAGTCCCCTTTTGACAAATGAGCAAAATACAATGTGTTCTCTTTGGAAAGTTTAATTAGGGTGCACAAATGAGTAAGGAGTTGGTTTTTTCATTAATGGAGGATGAGGGACATCTTACTAAACCATCCACATATTTTAAAACAACTTAAGGGATGCCTTTGTTATGAACCTAGGGTTTCATTTTCCCAAAACCCAATACATCAAATCCCATCTTCGAAACATATATCAAACACCCTAACATTACTAGGCAGCAATAACATACCTATTTGCAAGCTTGGAGTGAGTTTGGTTGACCTCTGGGCACATATACAAGTTTTTCTGTTGCTAAGATTCAATGCGCAGCGTGCAACCCCAGTGCGCAGCGCACACTCCTATGCGCAACGCCTGTGTAATTTTGCACTGGCTCAAACTGCCCAATGCGCAGCGCGCACTTCCTATGCGCAGCGCACACCTGTAACACTGTCCACGGGTTTGCAAACGCGGTTTTTCGCCCTCCAACACTTGAACACTCTCTTGCTTTGATAGTTGATGAACAAATAGACTTATTTTCCCCCTTATATACAAACAAAATATCTGATTTGATTTCAATTGATTCAAAAACCCACTTTGTAAGGTTTGGCACCTTTCACTTTTGGTCTTTAATACAACACTGCTTTTTGATTTTCTCATGCTTTTATGAAGTTTGGACTAATAATCTTTTGTTGATTTTTCGCAGGGATCTAGCATTTCGGCTTAGGAAAAGATCAGAGACTTGCTCTGAAACCTTTTGAGATAAAACAAATACAATTATTTACAATACCAATTTTAGTTCCAAAACAGAGTTTTGGACTAAAAATGTTTTTAAATGCATTCTGAGGAAACATATTAAGTGAAAATCTTTTGAAACCAACCTCATGGCCTGCACGTTTAGTATGTGTATGCATAGGACTCAAAACCCTAGACTCTAGGACTAAAGACCCTTTTTAACCAAACTAATCATATATGACAATGAAGGAAATGACCATGTACTTGTATTTTTAGAGAAATTTTGACTAACCCTATAGGGACAAACATGAGGGAACATAAGACAACCAGACCCCCTCGTCAGTTAGTGGAATGTCCCTAGCGAAATGCAATGGAGTGGAACAAGCGAGACACCTAAAAATGATATGCAAAAGCGAAAAGATCTCTGACGAAGGGCTGTAAGGACTGACTCTAACAGGTTGGAGATCTAGATTAGAGAAGATCTACAAGTGGGTATGTGTTTAACCTATTTGGAGGTGTAGTCAGTTGGATGAGTAAGAAACAATCTGTAGTGGCACTATCAACTACAGAGGCAGAATACATGGCAGCCACTCATGCAAGCAAGGAAGCAGTTTGGTTGCAGAGATTGTGTTCAAGTATGGGGTTAGTACAGGGATCTATAAGTATAGACTATGATAGCCAAAGTGCAATTTTCTTGGCAAAGAACGTTGCTTACCATTCAAAGACAAAGCACGTTGATGTTCAATATCACTTGGTGAGGGATATGATAGAAGACAAAAAGGTGTTGCTGGTAAAGGTGGACACTTTGAGGAATATTGCAGATGCATTGAAAAAATCTGTGAGCTCTGAGAAGTTCTCTTGGTGTAGAGAAACAATGGGCATCGCAGGGCTGGATAAATGAATAAGCTCTCTGGTGGCCCCATCTGGAAAGAAAACAACAAGTGAGAGAATGTTGGGTTGTGTTATATTCTTTCCACGACTAGCTACCCTAGTTAACCGGGGGGGTTAGAGGAGGGGTAGAGCCCCCCCTTTGTTGTGTTGATTGTGTAGCGGGGGTGTCACAGGGTTTGAGGGGGGCAGGTAGCCCCCCTCTACGGGGTTCAGGGTAACGCCCTGGGGAAACTTTTTTGGGACCCTATATTAGGTGGGGCGAACCTACCTATGGTTTTGTGCATGGTTTTAGCACATGGTTTTGGGTGTGAAGTTTTTCAGTCCATGGTATTAGATGCTTAAACATGTATATATATGTAATGTAACATTGAAAGGAATATAATAAAAAATCAAGTTGGTAGTCCCGGTTTTGGGATGCAGGGGAAAATCTCTATGTATATGTGTTTTATATGTTATGCTCTCACATTGTTTATTTTAGAATTCGTATGCAGGTAATTTCTGTATAGGGTTAAAACCTACACCAAGACCAACAGATAAATTAGTTGTGGGTTCAAGATGGATCTTCAAGGTGAAACATGAACCAGAAAAAATCATAGAGAAGTATAAGGCCGACTTTATGGCCATGGGGTACTCTCAAGTTCAAGGGATTGACTATGACGAGACCTTTGCTCTTGAGCAATGTCCTCATCCATTAGATCAATTCTTGATCTAACTACCCAGATGGGGTGGAATATCCACCAGATGGATGTAAAAGCAATGTTTCTCAATAAAGCTATTAAGGAGGAGGTGTACATATAGAAACCAGAAGGTTTTGAGACTTTTTATAGGGAGTCTCATGTGTGCATACTCAAGCCAGCATTTTATAGTCTCAAACAAGCACGTCATGCTTGGTACACTAGGATCAATAGCTATCTCACCGATTTGGGCTTCACCAAAAGTGAAGTGGATGCAAACCTATATCATATCTTGGTAGAAGGAAAATTTCTTATCATTTTTGTATATGTTGATGATTTTATTTTAACTGGTGATGAGTAGCTGATCAGATCTTGCAAGGAGGGCCTTGCAAGGGAGTTTGAAATGAAGGACATGGGTCTCATGCACTACTTTCTTAGGTTGGATGTATGAGAAGGAAATGGGGAAATGTTTTCCTTTCAAGGCAAGTATGCAAATGAGATATTACATAGGTTCCACATGGAGATTTGTGAACCCATGGAGACACCTCTAGTGACCAACTGGAGGAAGGAAGACGACACTTTATGTGAAGAAGTGGATGCTACCATTTATCGACAGTTAGTGGGTTCATTGATGTATCTTGTGAACACACGACCAAATATGTGATATGCAATCAACCAACTCAACCAAGCTATGGTGAGGCCAACTAAATTATTTTGGAAGGAAACTAAGCATGTTTTATGGTACCTCAGAGGCACTACCTAGTTTGGAATATGGTACAGATGGACAAAGGGAGTTAAACTATGTGGCTTCACATATACAGATTGGGTTGGGAGTCCATAAAGCCAAAAGAGTACACTAAGTGGAATTTTTAGTGTTGGGTTCACAATTGTTTCCTAGTATAGCAGGAACAAATATCTGTGGTGCTCAACTCGACAAAAGCAGAATACATGGCTACAAGTCAAGCACCATGTGAGGTTATATGGATGAGAAAGATACTTGTTGGATTGTTTGGTAAGATGATGGATCCAACTATGATATACTGTGATAATTAGAGTTGCATCAAGCTCTTGGAGAATCCCATTTTTTCACAATCGATCCAGGAATATAGATATCCAGTATCACCATTTACGGGGCTATGTGCAAAGGTGGATAATGTTGTTGCAATACATTTTAACAGAGGAACAAGATGTTGACATTTTGACAAAGGCCTTGTCAAGAGGGAAGTTCGAGTTCCACAAGTACAAAATAGGGGTGGTTGATAATCCATTTATTGCTGAGAGGGAGTGTTGACAAATGAAGCAAGAAATTCTGAATTTGATTTTTCCTTGATTAAATTGAGAAAATTGAATTTCCACAGTAGCAAACAACTTTGATGCAGTGAAATTGTGTGACATGGTTTGTGTCACCTAGTTTACTCAGTAAAGTTGGAGAGTTAGAGTTTAGTTAAGCATGTTTGATTCTTAATGTGTAGCAATAAAAGTCAGTTAACTCGAGTTGTTTTAAGTTAAACTAGTTCCAACTTTTGGAGGAACTAGTGGAAGGTCAATTGTGCAGTGGGACTTCTGTCAAACTTAGTGATAATCTAGTTAACTGATCAATCAAACCAAAATAGCTAGTGCATTAAAAGAATTCGAGTTACCCAGTTGAGGTGGATATTCCAAGGTAGTGTAACATCAGTTGTAGATTATTCTAGATTGTACAGGTGTTGCATGCAACTTGATTATGAACTTGAGTAATTGTGCAATCCGTTTTGGAGAAATTTCTAAATAATAGGGGCCTAATTTCTCAAGGAATTGCGCAAGGAAATAGGGGCTCAAGCAGAGGCTAAAATTGACTAAGTCTAGGTCAGAGCTTCTTAGTGAGCAGAGAGATAGGCTATGCATTTTCAAGTTATGCTTATTTGAGCAAAGAATTTGTAATACATCTCTATTCATCATATAAATGCAAGTAGGCATCGAGGTTTTTACTAGTTTTCTTTCCCTGGGAAAAATACTATTTCCATGTGTGTGATTTATTATTGTATGTCTGATATTTTTGTTCTAAATTGTGAATTAATGTCTACAAAGAAGTAGAGTAGGTTTGTGTCTTGTGATTTTGATTAAAACTTCATGAGAAGTTGCAAATATACACCATAATTTCTACACAACCCTCCGCCATATTTATCGAGCTGCCATATCCCAAATGATAACATTGAATTTTGAATGATATACGTGGATGTTGGAACCGGTGGGTCAGACATGCTGACATATTTTTTATTATATATGTTATGTGGTGGATGGGCTTGGAATCGATGAGAAAGGCTGGAACCACTAACCATGATATTTAAAATTTATATTTTATGTGATTTGTATCACAATGCAATGGTGGGGAGGTTAGGATTTGAGCCCCTAATCTCTCAAATTTTGTTATAAAATTTTGACCAACGTGCCATGGGAGGCAATGTCAAAATTTTTATGCAGTGAATTGGTTTTTATGCAGTGACCATTGACGAGACAACAAAACTTTGGAGGCTTATTCCGAGAGTTCTAGGAGTCCTTTTTGAGTGTTGTTAGTTGTGTTGAAATCCTTTGTTCGAGAAAAAGACAACGTGACCAATAGGAATGTATTTGATGTAATTTTGATATAATTTGATGCTTTTAAAAATTAATAAAGTGGCCTCCACATTGAAGATTGGGCCTGGAGATGTAGGATTTGAGATAATTGAACTTTGTTATCAATTTCTAGTGTCATTTTCCATTGTGTGATTTGTTGTTGTTATTTATTTTCTATAATTTCTCTACAAGTTTCACATTTCATTTAATTTGAGATTTTTAATGGTGATTTTTAACATGCAAAAACTCCTTTAAAAGTTTGATAACCAAGTATCAATTTAACAATTAGGATTCTGATCAAGTGGTATCAGAGCAGTTTTGATAACTTTTGTTTATAAGTGTGTGTGTTCACCAGGTGAAGAAGCATTTGTGAAAGTAAATATGGATAAAGTCTTGAAATGAGGAAGGTTGCAGGAGTTGGAAGATGATAACCATAATCTTTTACTAAAAAATGTAGAGCTCAAGAAATTGCTCAAAGCAGCAAATGACAAGAAGTGAGCATTGCGTCTCGAGTTGTAGAAGTCCAAGAAAGAGTAAGTTGGAGAAATTTCTGCTATACATAGTTGTCTTGTAATTATAAATGACGAGATGTGTGTACATTCAGAGGATATGTCATATGCTCTAGTCACTCAGGATGAAATTGGTGATACCTCCGATGCACCAACCATTCAAGGGGATCGACAAGAATATTCATCTGGCATTAAGGCATGCGAGATGTTAGGTGAAAGAATGAACATGAAATATTCATAACATGCATGTGCCAGGGACAATAATCCAAGGTAAAATAAAGTTAATTATTCCAACATTCCTTTTTATTTTAGGAAGATTGGCGATGTGAAGAGTTTATGGCATAGGAAACCATGCACCTTTTGTGGGTTTATAATCATTAAATTGCCAAGTGTAAAAGGAAAAAATTGTATAGGAAGATGATGGTTGACAGGAAGGAGGGAAAATAGGAAGGAAACCTTCAAAACTCTCATGTTGAGAAGAAATATTTGAAACAATATTTTCTCATACTGCAAGAAATATGGTCACGATAGAGAATATTATTGGAAGCTACACCCTAAAGTAAAGTCCAAGCAGTTCCAAGAACAAAAAGTGAAGCGAAAGGGAAAGAAGGAAGTGAATCGAGCAGTTTAGTATAATCGTGGATTTGAGTCCGAACATGAGAATTTCATGATGTTAGGGGATGAACAACAAATCACAGCTATAGGTGCAAAGGTATATCATCATCACATGTTAGTTACTCTAATGTATCATCTACTTCTATAAGAAAAAGGAATGGATCGTTTCACATCAGGATGATTACTAAGCATGTTAAAGTAGATACTTTGTTTGACATGAGATCTCAAGCTAATATTATATCTAAAGAAGTTTTCAAGAAGTTAAATTTGAATACAACATAAATTTCTAAACCTTATCCACTTGGATGGGTATGTGATAATACTAAGTTGTAGGTGACTAAAAAAATGTAAGCTTAGATTTTCTATTACATCAAAATTTGTGGATGAAGTTGAATTGGATGTGGGTCCTTTGACTATATGTGGAAGTGTGCTTATAAGTCCTTATTTATTTGAGAGGAAGGCTATATACTTTAGGGAGGAAAAATTTTATCACCTTTTCAAGGATGGTTTGGAATAAATTGTTCGAGCTCATCGAATGAAAGACTGTTCTTCACTTATTACAACATAGCATTTGAAAAATCTTGTGAATGAAAGCAATAAATTTTCACTTATCTCTGCAAAGGTAATCTAAGTTGACATGAGGTGATCCTATAATAGTTAAAATTAGCTTATGGGAGTATCATCTATTTATACGATCCTCTAATAGTTTGCATTAGCCTAATAGCCCCAACAATAATAAAATAATGTGGAAATAACATGTCCTTGGTGACAAGCCCACAAAGTAGCTCATAAAGTGATAAAGAAGCCATCCATAAGTGAGCCAAAATGATGAAATCATGATGTAGAAGGGTCGTTGGAAGGCTGAATTGAGTCCTCAAGAAGCCATAATGAAGGAGAGGGCTCCATGAATGATGGTTAAGATGTTGGCCCCTTAATCTCTATGCAAATGATCATGTGGTGCTCCAAATGGATTTGGGGCACAAGAAATGGTCTCATGGATTTCTCGATGAAAAATAAGCGTGTAGACTGCTCCAAATGAGGGCATGGAAGATGATTCTTTCCCTCCCACATCTCAAGGATGAGACAAACATTCTTTGGGATTTGGATCAACTACCAAACCTTATATATACTTCTAAATTGACTAGGATAACTGCTGGTCCAAGTGCATCATCTCTCATAAAATGTGGGGCAATGAACAAGTTGTTGAAGGTGCTGAGGGCTTCGATAAGATGTTATGCAACCATATCACAAAAAAAAAGACACGATAGATTAATGACTTGACAAATTAGCCTGTTTGAGGGGGAAACCTCCTTTACATCACATAAATGAAAAATCCTTTGATGATGCAAATGACAAGACTTCCTTGGTATATATATGATTCTAAGGGGTCATGATATAACCAAATCCTACATAATAATAATAAGGTAAAGGCACAATAATAACAATAGTGGACTTCTATGGGGCATAACAATAACAATATGGGTGCTATATGGGCACAACAATAACAATAAGGGGGCTACACTAAAAATAACAATAAGGGGACTACACTAGTATTATAGGAACCTAAAATGCCCCTCTCCTTTAAAAAAGTGTTTTCCTCAATGCTTGAGTAGTTCTAGATGCTTTTGTTTAAAATTCTCATCCTCCCATGTGAAATCTACAGTGAGTAAGTTCTTCCACTTAATGAGATACTCTAAAGTTGATCGATTATGTAGTTGTTGGGTTCTTGTTTCCATGACAACTTCAAGCTCCAATATTATTTTTTCCTTGTCAAGTTCTGGAAATATCGTTTGAACTAGGAGCTTGTCACTAGTAACCTTATTTAAGCATGAAACATGGAACACTAGGTGTACTCAGGAAGATGCAGACAACTCCAATTTATATGCCATAATACCAGTCTTCTGCAACAACTTGTAAGGACCATAGCACTTGGTTGATAATTTATTATCCTTCTTATATTTCTTGAGGGACATTTCTTTGTATAGTTGTAGCTATAAAAATACCCAGTCACCTATGTCAAAACTGCTTTCATTGTGATGCTAATCTGCTTGTTGTTTCATTCGATTTTGTGCCGGTGTGAGGTTATCCTTTAAGAGTTGAAGAACTTATTATTTATTCTCGATGTGATCTTCCACTGCTTAAACCTTAATTTTTTTTCTTAAAGATGATGTGATGGACAAAGTATGAAATCCATAAAGTTCCATAAATGGGGTCATTTTTGTTATAATATGGAAGGAAGTGTTATACCAGCATTCAGCCAAAGGTAACCACTTGACCCAGTGTGTTTGTTTATTAGATACAAAGCAACAAAGACATCCTTACAAACATTTGTTCACTATCTCAGTTCTCCCATCAGATTGAGGATAATAAGATGATCTATGAGCTAATTGAGTACCGAGACAAGAAAATAATTTTGTTAAAAAAATTCCAATCAAAACGGGATCTCTGTCACTTATAATAATCTTTGGGTTTCCATGTAGCTTTTGAATTGTTTTCATAAATGAAATAGCAACTGTATTGGCTTTAAAAGGATAAGATAATGCACAAAAGTGTGCATACTTGGTAAGTCTATTAACTACTACAATGATAAAACTCTTTCCTTCAGACCTGGGTACACCTGTGAAAAAATACATTTAGACCTCTTCCCAACGCTGACTTGGAATGACTAAGGGTCATAACAGGCCTAGGGTCTTAACTGTCTCAACTTTATTTTGTTGGAAAACCAATTTTTTTTTCACAAACTTCTGAATATCAAATTTAAGGCCATCCCAAAAAAAATCCCTGTTAACCCAGTGGTATGTTTTTAAAAATCTTGAGTTCCCTTCTAAAGGAGAGGTGTGCAATTCCAAAAGAATCTTTTGTTTGAGTTGGGAATTATTACATAGATATAAGCAATCTTTGTACCATAATGAGTCATTTTTCTAGATAAATGTATCATATGTACTAGGATCTTGTTGCAAATTTTGAATGAGTGTCCACATCTTTTCATAATTCTTCCATTCCTCCCTTGATTTAGTTATCTAGTCAAGTTGGCTAATAGAAATGACGTAGAGCAATGCTTCCACATACTCATCCCTTCTTAAGAGTGCATCTGCAACAATATTTTGCTTCCTTTTTTGTAGATGATTTCAAAGTCATAACTCAACACCTTAGTGACCCATTTTTGCTGCTCTTTTAAAGATAATATTTGTTCTAAAAAAGTATTTAAGACTATCATGATCTGTTTTTTCTTTGAAATGTCTTCCCATTAGGTAAGGGTGCCATTGCTTCCGGGCATGTAGTATTTCCAACATTTCCTTCTCATAAAAGGGTTTTTGTAAATACTTTACCTTGATTGGATGACTTTCAAAAGTAATGGGTCTTCATTCTTGCATTAAAACAACACCAATTCCATTTGCCGAGGCATCACATTCCACAATAAAGTTTTTTGTGAAGTCTGGAGTAGCTAAAATCAGAGCTTGTCACATTATCTCTTTAAGATGTTCGAAGGACTTAGTTGCTTATGGATTCCAAAAACATGCATCTTTCTTTATTAATGTTGTTAGAGGTGATGGCTATACTTTTTTTAGGATCTATCTTAACAACCTAATGAGATACAATATGACCCAAATATTCCACCTCCTGTACCCCAAAGAAACAATTGGAGGCTTTTTCATACAACTATTTCTCCTCCAATAGTTTGAGCACCCTGTCAACATGTTGAACATGACCCTTACAAGAATTGTTGTATACTAGTATATCATCAAAAAATACTAAAGCAAATTTTCTAAGAGTTTGAAAATGGAATTCAACAAATCTTGAAATGTGGAAGGTGCATTAGTAAGGCCAAAAGGCATGACCAAAAATTCATAACGACCTTCATGAGTTCCTAATGTTGTTTTTAGAATGTCTTTAGTCTTCATTCTAATTTGATGATATCTTGAATGGATATCCAAATTGGTGAAGTAAATTTCACCATGTAATTCATCCGACAATTCATCAATGACAAGAATCATAAATTTGTATTTAATAGTGAGCTTATTTAGCTCCCTATAATCTGGACACATACGCCATGATCCATCCTTCTTGTGTGCCAATACTATTGGAGCATAGAAACAATTTTGGCTAGGTTGAGTTCATGGTAAATTTTAGGGGCGAATTTTAGCCCAAGGGTGAAATTTAAGGGGTTTTTCATTTTGGAGGGGCAAAATTTTTATAAAACACCCATTTGATATATTTAGCCTAACTTTTATTTAAAAAAAAATATTTTTTTCATTTTAGCCCCAAAAAAAGGGGCAGATAAACTATGAAAAGACTCATTTGACCCGATTCACTTGGTTTTGGAGGTTATATTCCATTACAATCGCCTGCTTTTCTGCTTTGCAATGTTAAATTCATTTGCAATTTCTACTTTGCAATGTTAAATTCATTTGCAATCGTCCATTTTCTGGTTTGGGAGGTTGTATTTGGTCCCAATAAATAAAAATATAAATAAAGTGGAGGTATGGTAAATAAATAAAACCTCTTTTTATACTTAGTCCAAAGGTATGGTAACTAAATAAAAATATAAATAAACTAGAGGTATGGTAAATAAATAAAACATCTTTTTATATTTAGTCCATAACCCTGCTATTTAAGAAGGCTCAAAAAAGAGGTTTTATTTAAGTGAATCCTATGGGCTAAATACCATATTTATAAAAGATGTATGGTAAATTAATAAAAATATAAATAAATGAGAGGTATGGTAAATAAATAAAACATTTTTTTATATTTACTCCATAAGTCACCTTATATTTACGAACATGCAAGGGTGTATAAATAAATAAAAATATAAATAAACTAGAGGTATGGTAAATAAATAAAATCTCTTTTTATATATATTTTTTTTCTAAGTAAAAGTAGTCTATTAATATGTACATAAAATATACAAAGAGGGCAGAGCCTCGAGCCAGTTTAACATAGTTTCATCAAAATATGGATTGCCCCAACATTGGGGAAACCAGTCCAGCAAGATCATAACCTTAAAAAATGATAGCAGTTTTGAGACCAAACCCCACAAAAAGACAGTAAGACAATACCCTGACATTGGGTCTAGAAAGGAAACCAACATCCACCTTAATATTATCAAAAAACAAAAAGAACCAGATAGAAGACACCAAGGCAGCCATAGTTGGCCAATATCTAACCTCAGTTAGCCTCTGCCGAAACTCTGTCTACCACCTTCGATTGCCTGGAGGCCACGTCATCTTAGCTATAGTCATTCGAGATGGGTTCCTCGATGATTAGGCAAGCCCAATCATCTGCCATGTCCATTTAGGCACTGCCATGTAGTGCTCCACCCCCACTGTGAGTCTCACCCCCATCGCTAGTAGCATTCTGGAAAGCTAAACTGTCATGACACAAACCACTAGAGGGGCGCGTGGCAGCAGAGCAGCCCCCTTCACTATGCATAGTTCCGCCCAAGTTCAGACCAGGGGAGGTGTAGAGACTGTCAACCATAACATTGTTACCAAAATCCCTGCAATTGTTGCATCTGAGAGTACCTTCCTGTGGTGAGTTGGAGATATCAACCTGAGAGGCTAAGAGAGCAATTTCTTAAGAGAAGGAGATGGAAATAGAAGCGGTAATGATGGGTTTGCTCAAGGAGCTTCAAAACCTGAAATGAGCCGAGTGAGGAGCGAGATGAAGGGGCAGGGGAGAGTTGTCAGAATGGACAACAAATTCATCAAGAAGAACACCATAAGAGCGAGCCCGACCTCTTCCATGCCTGGAATTGGGATGTCGACCTTCTCCGAAAGCTTGAGGATGATGTAATTCAGGGGAAGGAGAGGAGGTGGAGTGCTCCACTAGAGGACGAGAGCTTCCTCCCCTGGTTCCTCCCCTATGACTACGCATATGATTCCTAACCATATTGAATTCGCTGGCTGGGTGCTCAAAAGGAGAAGAGACCAGAGGGATGAAGACAGAGGGAGTAGTAGCAAAGGGGATGAGAGGCCAAATAGGGATGATATGGGAAGAGATTAAAAAGCAGAGAGCTAAATGCGAATGATGAAAGCTATTATCAAAATCTGCACAACAAACAATCTATTAGCGCGGGCCTATTGCAGTGCAAAGGCCAGGCTCAAAGGCCTAAGGTGGACAGATGTTGCAGAGTAGGGGAGATGATGAAAAACTGAAGTGAGGTATCTCCATAACCCAACACTGACTAGCTTTTTGTTGAACAAAACCTGTATTGAATGCTACCTGCAAATAGTTATGAGGGTGTCTTAGGGTGATATGGGGAGGGGCGCCATTAGACAAGTGGCTCGTCCCCTCACCGCCATTCTTCAGATAAGCCATTAATGCGTATTCGTATCACCTGCATCCGGGTAACCTCTACTTATATTTAGTCTATAACCCTCTTTATATTTAAGAAGGCCAAAAAAGAGGTTTTATTTAAGTGAATCCTATGGGCCAAATACCATATTTATAAAAGAGGTATGGTAAATCAATAAAAATATAAATAAATGAGAGGTATGGCAAATAAATAAAACATTTTTTTAATATTTACTCCATAAGTCACCTTATATTTACAAACACTCAGAAAATGTGTTATATTTAGGTGAAGCCTGTGGGCCAAATACTATGGGCCAAATAACATTGGCCAATTATTATTAATACCATGCAAAAAAACTTTATTAATCCTAATATTAGTATTAATAAAAATAAAGATGGCACACGGTATTGACCCATGGTATTCACATGGAATATAGCCGATTTAAAGGGGGGGAATTAAACCAACATAGATCCATCTTTACTCTCGATCTATTAAGCCTCGAGAGGGATCAAATATTGTGATATGAAAACTAGCATAGAGTGAAGAAATATTTGATCCCTATCTGGGCTTGGTAGATCAAGAGTAAAAATCGATCTTGTAATTTAATGTCACTTAAACATTTTAACTTGGTTAAAATAAAAAATAAAATAAAAATTAATTATTAATTTTATTAATTTTTATAAATTACTAAATGTAATTTTTAAGCTCTAGGTTTATGATAACCCATGGTATTGACCCATGGTAATACCAAGGTATTCATGTGAGCATAGACTATATAAAGGGGAAATCTATCATCTTAGATGCATCTTAATTCTAGGTCTACCAAGTGCTCAAAGGGATAAATAGATTTCATCCCCCTAAGAGTGGTAGATGTGGAGTTAAGATGGATATAGGTTGATTTTTATGATAATGAAGATATTAAATAGACTTGGAATTATATTGTAAAAACATCTTAAGAGGAATGGTTAAAGCTATATTTAGTCACTTCACAAAATTTAGTAAAAAATACCAGTATCTCCATTAATATTGGTTTTTAACTTTTTCTCATTTAACAAAAAAAAATCAAAACAATGAAACCTTATCACTCTTTCTGCATCACCCTCGCAGAAGATTTCTCACCATTTTTCAAACATTCTTAATATGATATCTTCATGAAATTTTTTAGGTACTGATGTTGGATTAGTTGTTTGAAAAATAAGTTGGTTTGTACAAACTTTCATCTTCTGCGCTATTCTCAGTTTGTCCTAATGATCTGTTGGGGTTGGAGCCATTGCACCATATTTTCCTAAAAGGTGGAGATTGTTCACCAAAAAGGAAATTAATCTACATGTTACAACGCTATTAAAAAATGCAAGACCTATGAGGGTAGTGAATTATGCTAATAAGAAATTTAGATTAGGAGAGACGTAATTAAATTTTATTATTTAATTGAATATTTCCAATTAAAAAATAATAAATCTACGTTTATTTATTCATATATTGATTGCAAGGATTCTCACAATGGTCACTTCTTTCAATTAGATCCACTTCAAACCTTTGGGATACCTAATACTTTCTTATATAATATAGTTTGGAGTGTTGGGGTAAACTTTTTTTTTTTTTTTTTTTTTTTTATCTGGCAGTTGGAGTCTATGGAATAAGAAAGAAATTTGATAACTTGAAAAAAGTGGTAGCTTCACAAAAGTTGTAGAGAAAAGATTAATCTCTCCTACCTTGACAGAACTTGTTGTCAATATCAACACCTACAAGAACTTTGTTGTTGGCGTGTTGGGGTAAACAAACTTGATGTGTTTTTTTTATCTCGCAGTTGGATTCTATGGAATAAGAAGGAAATTTGATAACTTGAAAAAAGCAATAGCTTGACAAAAGTTGTAGAGAAAAGATTAATCTCTCCGACCTTGACAGAACTTGTTGTTAATATCAACACCTAAAGAACTTTGTTGTGGAATATTATCAAAACTAATAGAAGGATATGAAAGAGTGTATAGTAAGAACCTTGACAAACATGGCCAGTGAAACTTGGAACATTGTTTGTAGGAAGAGAAAATTATGTTTCTTTTTCCAAACATGTATATTAGTATATTACGGTTTAATGAATATGTTTTCTTATTATCATATATGGTTTCATACTTTAACAAAACATTCGCCAATACTTCACAATGTTTTATTATTCAGTAAAAGATTTGCCAAGATCTTACAAGATTTTATAAGTCAGTGAAAGATTCTCCATCACTATACAAGATAATATAATCTGGTGAGAGATTCGCCAAAAGAATTATATATACATATTATATTATTGATAAAATTGCCTCCCATTTTTATCATGGGGATTATCCCATTTATTATACATATAAATTTAGGGTGGTTCTTAAAATTTTCTCTTTCGCACAGCACAGTGGTTTGTTAGAATTGGACCCCTTGCAAAGTAAGGATATTAAGCTTAGGTGAGAGGTCAAAAGTTAGGATGGGTGCAAAAGAATATTGCCTCAAAAGAAGATAACTAACCTCGACTATATGGAATGATAGAGAGAAAGATCCTCAGAGGTCAGGTAATAAACAATATCAAAGGCATGAAGTCAAGTTGTGGTGAGCAGGTTTATCAGACACAATTGTAAGACAAAATGCAATAAGATTGGAGACGAGGAGTTAGATCAAGTGAAGTGAGAATGCATCAAGTAAGTTAGACTAGCTCCAACTAATCCCCACACCTGACTGTTGTGTGGAACTTTGGTAGAGCGCCATGCGGCAAAGGGAAAAGAGGTTCACAAAATTAGTCTATGCCTTGAGATACAATATCTCCTAATCCAAAGGTCCTGTCAGGGTAATATTTCACAGCACCAAATTTGTCTCGGCGATACAGGTGTGATGGCGAAGGTCACTCTGAGTCTAAGGTAAATTATACAAGACAAGAAGTGTAAAATTGTAGGTCTCATTCCCATAACTATATGTTGGGAGCTAGAGTTTCATAATGGCTACCCCCCTTGCTATGGGTTCGTAACATACCCATCTTCTGACTAGAATTTTATTTTTTATTTTTTTCCTATATATACATATTCTTTCTTATACCATCATATGATTGTTTATCACTGTTTATAAAAAAAATTTCCATGCTGATGTAATTTGATACACTCGCTATTTCTCAAGATGTTATATATTGAGTATGGTTTAGCTAGTAGTATTGCACTCTTCTGTGTACTCAAGTAGTCATACAATAACAATATTTCTATTTTTGGTGTTAGAATAAGGTTGTTCAAGGTTGACTTGGTGAAATCATGTGTGTGATCCAATCATTTTCTTTCGATTAAAAATATTTTGGTATAATTATCTATTTGTGTTTATTAAGATTGTCTTTGCACCTTACACATAGGTCTCAATACATACTTGGCTATGAAAAGTGGTCTAATTTCCTTTATCTCATCTACTCTCGATATTATTTCTCAATATTTTCATATCTAATTTAAAATAACCTAGGGAGTGGGATTCTTGGAAGGCATGTGATGAATTTGCCACTGCCACATGACCCCACTCCATGTGAAGACTGAGAGCCTGTCCCAGTGAATGGTCTAGATTTTGCTAGTGAAATCTAAGGGTGGAGAAAGAATTTCATAAACCCTAACCCTCAACTTGGAATTATTAGCGACATTTTCTTCTTTGATTCTCTTTTATTTTTTTATTAATGGTGTCATGGGCACAAAGGGAGGTAGAGGTTCTGGACACTTGTGCCTCAATACAAGGCTCCATTGGAATTTGACTCCACCCTTCCCTTACCTCTTGTGGAAGTTTCGATGGTCCCTTGATAAGTTAGAGGGTTTCAATTTAACGTGTGACCTATTATATGTGTTTCTGTGGATTAAGGCGGGTTAAGGTTAGTTAGTAATTATCTTTTCTTTATTTTCGACTCCACTTCCAGATTTATTTCTTCCTAGTGAAGTACATAGACCCAACCTGACACCATATTTTTCCAAGGTGATTATCCAACAACGACTCCTTCACATAACAATAGTTTCACATGTTCTCATTCCACTTCTTTACTAGCATATTTGTTTCATGTCAATTTCTTTTGGGGTTCTTGTTCACCCATACCAATTTTGAACAGAGCGGACCTAGTGATGCAACTTTCAGGAGGTATTGGTGGAATATTTCCTTCTGCCTCTTTTGGGGCATATTATAGTAATCAGTTTCTTCTGATACTTCCTATTTCATTTATTTGGATTTCATGTTTCCTAGCTACTTAATTAAGTCAACCCTCCCCCTACTGTCCTTTCTCTACCTCATCTATATATATAATTCCCAGTGCTGAATTTTATTATGGTACCAATAATTAATATATATGCGACCCTTGTAGGAATGTTCTTTCCTTCTCTATAACATGCGATTTATTGTTCCCATGTCGCATGTATAATTTTCTTTGTCTATAATATCTCTGAACTAGGTTTATATGTTTAACATTTTCTTGAAAACCATATGACAAGTAGGAATATTCTCCCTATAGATCGGATTTTCGAGTCAGTAATGATTCCATGTACAATAAACAATAGTAATTATAATAAGGAGGTGTCAGGGCATTGGCCAAGTAAATCTTTTTACGCTAGAAATGTTATAGTTGTCACCATTCAACACTAGTTTAGGATGTGACAAAATCTCCTCAACTCTAATAGCCATTTAATAAAGGAAAAAATAGTCACACCGTTCTACACCATAGCAACCAAATATCACCCCAACAGGTAAATTTCTTTTTATCTGCATGATTTTGTAAGTTTTTTTCTTAAATGCTCGAAGTCTAATTTATGTTTGTTATCTGGGTTGTAGGTAAGAAATTATCCCTGAGTTACTACTCTGCAACTTGTGTTTATCTTGATCTAGAGATAATTTTTGGGGCCACTTTCTCTCTTCCAGGTCGACATCTTACTATACTAGACCCACTTTGTCCTATGCCATGGTGCTGGTCCTTTGCGGCCTCAGTGGTGAAAACACTATATAGGGTTTTATGTTTCTTGGGAAAATTGTTTATTCTACTCTCAAATAATTTTATTTACGGCATGGATTGGCCTATTAGACACTGGTTATACAAGATTTAGCTCAGCTTTGGATCTGGGTGAGAATGTATGATTAAATTTGTAAATTTAACATGGATATATACTAGTTTTTATTTTTTATTTTTTTAAGTTTCATATACTCCTTTGCATTTGTATGAAATCGGGTACCACTAATATAAATATTTTTCATTGTTTATTGTTAATATTCTTATGAGAGATGGGAAATTTTGGCTTTTTATTAATACTCTGGTATCTCCTTATTTTATGGTTGTGAGTGTGGTAATCATGTACCCTTGTTTTCATTTAATATAGGCAACAATTTCATCTTTATAGAGACTTGATTATTATTGCCTTATGTTTCTCAATCATGATCTATATGATATACATAATTGAAATTATGTATGTTTACTTTGGTGATCACCCATACCAGTCATGTATTTCATGGGTTACTGATTTGAGATGATTAAGTTAAAACTGATGTAGAATTAATTAGCCATTAATGATTTTAATGTTAATTGATATTACAGAAATTGAGAGAACTGCTTGAGAAGAAATACTTTACGATAGCTAATAAAACATAAGTAAGATGCAAAACAGTAAATACACAGTGATACCAGACAAAAAGATTGATTACAGAGTTCGTCCCTAATGGACTACATCTCCGAGTCCACTTTCAAGATGGGAGACTGCTTTATTAGGATTGAAACCAAGGAGGTCAATTACACAGAGAATTAACTAGACTAAATGTGCATGTAGGCACTTCTGATCACTTTCATAAGGAATCTCTTTGAACCAAATTTCCAATGGCTATCATGGTTCCTAATTCCGACTCCTGATGGTCCTACTACATTGAAAACAAAATAACTTCTCACTTCCAGAATTTGCATACCAAAACTCCAAAACCACTCTAGTGCCTTAAATCAGTAAACTGCATTTAAAATTCCCTACATCAACACTCAAACCTCCTCAAGCTGAATTCAGGATGAATAAGCTACATTCTAGGGTTTTTTTGACTTTCAGTCTAGTCAAGAGTTGACACCTAGGATAAGGTTCAAGGTCTTCGAATTAATATTTTAAAAAAACTGCAACTAAAACCCATTTTTAAACTTTATGATAAAATAAACCTGTTGGCGGCTTGCTGACTGGGCAGAGGAGGTTGATTGACCGCATGTGAACAGGGCAATCTAGCCATTGTTTTACATCTATGGTTTATCCACCCGATGATTCCTATTGGTTGACGATGACAGCGCTATGTGAACAATGCATTCCTTCAGTGGTGGTGGCAACAACTAGCAGTGAACTGCAAACGGTTACCTGACTATGTGGTGATGCCCTTGCTACTCACATGTTACACTGACATGGTTAATACAACTACCCAACTGTTATCCCTGCTCACGGTGAAGGCTGACTGTAGTTACCCGAGAGGTGTTCACATGACTTAACATCTCCAACACAGTCATATATCCGCAGTTTAGGAGTGTTCAATAACCTCCGTTGCAAACTCTAACCATGTTGTTAGCATATCCACTCACATGAGCCTAACCCCTCACAGTTCTCATGTGGTTTTAAGCGAGCAATTAAACACCTATGGGTTATTAAGCTTTAATACATGGTATGAAAGTGGGTTTTTTTCAATGTTATGTCTTTTAATGCATAAGTTTATGTAATAGGTTTAGCATTAGGTTTTTCACCATAGTTTATTGCATAGGAATTTTAGCATAGATTTAATACAATGAGTTAGGTTCCCATTTAGGGTGGTTACCATTAATTAAATAAGCCATATACAACAAATTGTCACATTTTGGAATTTATTTGGACCACATTTCCACCATGAAGAACTTACGATGAAAACAACACCAAAAGAACTAGAGAACACTAGTGAAGTTGACGAAGCTGAAGACGACTTGAACTCTCTGGATACACTGGACTGACAAGATCCTCTTGGATCAATCCTCTCCACTTGAAAGCTTTTGGGCCACAAAATTTTTATTTTAAGTAGATACTAGGTGAGGGTATAGTTTCCTCACTTTTCCGATCTCCATCCACCTTGCCTTGCTCAGATTCATGCCCTTGAGTCCTACTCGAAGATACTCAACATCTCCATGCCTCGAAGATTGAATATCCCTATCCAAGATGATATCTTCGTACAACTCATTCATATACTCAGGTGCCAAATCATCAATAGTCGAAATCTGCGTATCTTCCTCGAGATCCATAATCATCGGAGGTTCATACAATTTCATATTTTCCACATTTACAACTGAGTAAACTCGCATTTAAGGAGGCAAATTTAATCGAAAAGTATTATTTCAAATCTTTTCCATAATCTTGAAAGGGCTATACCTCATGGGTTTCAGTTTCTTACCTTCTTCTTTCAACCTGTATTTATTGATATACAACCATACCTGATCGTCGACCTGAAAATGATGATCGACTCGATGCTTGTCATGGCACATTTTATACTTGGCCTGACTCTTCTCTAACTCATCTTACACTGTTGCATGTATCTGTTGTATTCTTTGAATGAACTTAATTTCTTTGTTCACATCATCATGTTCACCCACTTTATCCTCTTCACCAAACATGAAATCCATTAGTGACTTCGGTAGATACCCAAAACATGTTTCAAATGGCGATTGATTCATGGATGAATGTGATGCTCGATTGTAAGCATGCTACACATAAGATAAAGATTCATCCCACAATTTAGGATGTTTACTGCAGTACCCTCGGAGAATATGTATGACTATCTTGTTCACCACTTCAATTTGTCCATCGGTTTGTGGATGAAAATATGTGCTCTTCTTCAACTTTGTGTCCATGAGATCCTATAAAGTGGACTGAAATTCTCTTACAAAATGAGTGTCTCGATCAGAAATAATAGAAGTAGGTAACCCAAAATGAACCCATACGTGATCGAAGAACATCTTTGCAGTCTGTTTAGTTTTCACTTGCTTTTTGCATGGAACAGTAATACACATTTTACTGAATCTATCAACCACAACATACAAGTAATCATGCCCTCTTCTGTACATCCTCCAACAAAATCCATGGAAATATTGTCCCATGGTCGCAAAGCAATTGGAAGTGGCATGTATAAACCAATCTTTCGATTGTCTAGTTTGTTGGTTGAAGACATCACACATCCTCTAATGTATTTAGAAATAGTTTCATACATACAAGGCTAGTAATAATACCTTTGAACTTGTTCCATTGTTTTTCTTACCCCAAAATGTCCTGAAATGCGAGAAGAATGGGCTTCTCTAGCAACATGCGCTCTTTCTATCTGTGGTATGCATAACTTACCTAGATGATATAACAACCTGTCATGAACATGATAATTGATTTCTTCCATCTAAGCACCATGAGCTAGTGATTCATAAATATCTTTGAAATCAACATCCATTCTATATTGGTCTATATAACTTTCATGCTTTAAAGAGATACTATGTAGAACTACGGAAGAATTCAAAGATGGCCTAGATAACATATCAGCTACTTTGTTTATGAAACCTTTCTTGTACTTAATTACTAAATGAAATTGCTAAAGAAATCCCATCCATCTGTAATGAAGAGATTGTTGCAACTTAGTTTGATACTGTAAGTATTGAAGTGGCTGATGATCTGTGTGAATCACTGTTTCCTTACCCATTAAATAATGTTTCCATTTCTTAGCACTTTCAACCAAAGCAAATAGTTCTTTATCATATGTCGGATAATTTTTTACTACCTTAGAAAATGCTTTTGAATGAAAAAAAATTGGTTTCCCTTTTTGAAGTAAGACAACACCCATTGCATAACCACTAGCATCTATTTCAATTTCAAATGGCTGTTGAATATCTGGTAAAGCTAAGATCGGTGCTATGACTATATTCTACTTAAGTGTATCAAAAGCTTTTTGTTGTTTACCTCCCCACTAAAAGGGAACTTTAGAACATGTTAAAGCATGTAATGGTGAATCAATCAAAGAAAACTGAGCAATAAATTTTCTCCAATACTGAATTACACTTAAAAAACTTCTAACTTCTGTCACATTCTGTGGTCTTGGCCACTTAACAATCACATCGATTTTAGCTAGATCTATTTTTAAACTTCCACCTCCAACTATGTAACCAATATAATTTAGTGAAGTTTTCCCAAACTCACATTTGGAAAGTTTAAGGTACAACTTTTCTCTATTCAATAATTCGAAAACCTCCTTAACATACTTAACATGTTCTTCTATACTGGAACTGAAAATCAGAATTTCATCTAAGTAAATTATGACAAATTTATCAATATATGGGTGGAAAAAATCATTCATAACCTGCATGAAAGTTGTTGGTGCATTACACAAACCAAAAGGCATTACCAACCATTCAAATAGTCCTTGTCTAGTTTTAAATGCAGTCTTCTAGATGTCATTTTCTCCTATGCAGATTTGATGATACCCACTTCTTAAATATAACTTAGTGAAATAGACGACATTTGTCGGTTGATCAAGAAAATCATCTATCCTAGGAAGAGGATACCTGTTTTTGATTGTTATCTTGTTTAAGGCCCTAAAGTCGACACACATTATCCATGTTCCGTCTTTCTTAGGAACCAAAATTATGGGTGAGCCACATGGGGATGAACTAGGTCAAATAAAACCTTTTTCAACCAATTCTTGTATTGGTTTCTTTATTTCTTCATTCTCTATAACTGATAGGCTATACATTCCAATATTAAGAAGAGGGGCATCTAACATTAATTGTATTTCATGTTGTATTTCTCTTTTAGGAGGAAGAGTTTTTGGTTCCTTAAATAGATTTTGAAATGAATCTACCACTTTAACAAATCTATCTTTGAACTGAGATTCACAACCTGAAAAAGCATCCTACTGATCCTTATGTTGTTTTTTCACAACCATAAGTACATATTTCTTACTTGAACTTATTAATCTCTTCATCTGATTAACTGAAACTAAATCCAAGTGTGTTTTAAGTTTATGTGCCTTGACAATAAATTCAATCCCATATTTCCTATAAAACACTGCATCACAATCATAGAGATAAGGACTTCCTAGCACTACTCCACATATATCTGTTGGAATCACATCTAAATCTACTTCATCAATGTAGTGATTTGTTATGGAAAATTTTAATCAACACTACTTTGTGACATTAATCTAAGTCTCTTTATTCAGCCAATATATAGGATATGGTCTTGGATGATTTTGTGTTTCCAAACCCAATTTCTTAACTAAATCTTCAAATACTAAATTTTCTTGTGATCCACTATCAAATAATGTATCTATCTTTGTGTGCTTAGAAGTTATCCTTATGTGAAATATTTCAACCCTTTTATCCTCACTTAAATGATTTTGGTTTGAAGAAGGTATAGAAGTGTTAGAACTTATGATTTTGGTTTGAATAAGGTATAGAAGTGTTAGAACTTGAACCAGTATCAGAAGTTTGATCTGTTGAAACCATTGTGGTTATTTTACCTTCATCACCTGAGTTGGAGCCCAAATATTGTTGGATTTCTGTATTGAAATTCTTTTCACCTTTCTTCTTCTGAAACTTCTTCGGTTTGAGTTCTAGGTGAAGTTTCCAACATTTGGACTCATAATGTCTGATACTCTGGCAATGAGTACAAGTAGGTCTTTCACCTTCCTTTTGAGTTGTTGCTGATCTCTTTCCCTTCAGATTACCCTTCTTCTTGTTGTCTTTGGAATCCTTGATTTCCAACTGTCTAGATGGTTTCTATGAAAACTTGAATGGTCTGTGTTACCAGGAATAGTGTCCACTTGGATGCTGCTATTCCCAATAAGACTGGTATCTATCTTAGAAACAAACAAGTAAAGTCTACTTCCGTTTTCCTTTATGAAAATAGATACGAGTGGAACAAAGGAGACCAACCTTAGTCTTGCGCTTGATTTCCTTGTTTGATTCATCTCCTTCCAGATAGAGCTTTGCCGCTTATTCTTCATCTGCGCAACTTCAAAGAGCACTTGTGGAATCACAGCAACATACTACTATTGAAGAACAAAGATCTACATTCATAAATAACACAGGATCAGATATGTGTTAACCATACAAATGCATATATATAAGCAAACATACAAGGATATGGAGGAAAACTTGAGTAGCTTTATTAAGATGAAAAGTAGCAAGAGGATTACAACCATATTTTCTCACCCAGCATCATCCTCCAGTAAGAAAGCCCTTCTTCACCTCAAGTAAAGCTTAGATCACCCAACACCATGAAGTTTACACCAGCAAACCAACAACACTTCTCTATAGGATACAAGATTCCAGCCTCTGGATCTCTGTGATGAGGGATCCATATATAGATGACTGTAGGGAGGTGAGTCATCTTCTGGGGTTTCGATTAGTGTCCTCTCTCTGATAGTTCCTGATTCCACTTGGAGAATGATGATCTCTTACTCATCCATGGTCGAAAACAGAGAGGCAGGTGTCAGACGGGAAGCTTCTGGAAGATTCCATGATCTTCCACCTTGCAATTTGTCCCTTCCATTTGTCCATTCATGACCATCCCACCCTACATAGGGGCCATTCAGTATGCATCACACCTTGTACACTGAGAAAGTGATATGCATCGCACCCTCTGCACTGGGTTTTTAGTATGGTTCACTTTTGACCATTTATGAGCAGTTTTTAGTGGAGAACTTCTGGGAGATGATGTAATCAGGTAACCTTGTTGCTTTAGGTAGTGAAGAAACACTTTTAGGGACTTAGGAGTCCTCAGTTTATGGACATTTATGATTTGGGTTGAAGCACCAAAAAATCTCTATAACAGTTGCCCCCTAAAGCAAGAGGTCGTTAATCTTTTTGATGTCGGGTGAAATGGTTTACCATGACGATCCGAAGTTTTTTCGAGCTAGGAGGCGACCTGTAATAAGATACAATACAATACATTATTTTGAAAACATTTTTTCATGATCTAGCTAAGGCGGGCATTCCCATGCTTAGCTTTATAAATTCATTTTCATGTACATAGGATAGAAAATCGTCTGTGTGGCAGACTGATGATTCGAACTCATCATCCTTTGATTTGGATGATCATCTATTCGGCAATGATGTACATTTGATGTTTTTATATTCCCAAATATATCGCGGCCCGGATGGATGAAACTAGATCCGGGGTCTTCAAAACTCGTTCAATATTCACTCGGAGTACAAGTCGATCCATGTTTCTAGAGTCGAACATGGAAAGACATCGCCTGATTACCAGCCAATCATGTAAGTTGTTAACAGGTGCGAGAGGAGTCACCAATAATGAAAATGACCCTCAAGGTACTACAATACAATTCGCGTGGTGTGAAAAAGGACTTGGCGTCGAACACCATGCAAAATCTCTTGGTCGAAGGCCATTAATGTAAACCTGTTGCCGAAAGTGAGAAACTTGCCATTGAGGCATGCAAGCTTCAAATTATTGAAAGGGTTGTTTCTAGGTCGAATTCTTGGATAATGAGCTGATGTCGACAAGAAGTGACCCGTCGCAAGAGGGTGTTAATGAATCCAACATCAATGACACGGAACGAAGAAAATGATTTTGGAGGTGAAAACAATTTGACGATACAGGGTTCAGGGTGGCAGTCATGAAGGAATAGAGCATGAATGTATTGCAATGGGTGAGACACAGGCGAATTTTCGGAATGACTTCTCTTGAACATATCGGCAACACTGACGATGGATTGGTAGCATTAACCCCAAATATGGATGGTGTGATGTACCAATGGTGATGACTAGTGAATGGAACAAACCAACCCAGCTTGGATGCGGAAGGAAAGTGTCATGTTTAAGAGCGACTTGCTACCAATAAAGTTTATTCAAGTTTTCTTCCCAATTTTCCCCAGTCATTGCTGACCAGTACCTCTTTATTTTTGTCAAGCTTGAGGAGGATAACATATGCTTGTTCTATAATTCGCCCTTTAGGCGAACCTGTCGCTATATTTTAGCAAGCCTAGCGACAGTGAAACTTGTTCTCGTCCATTTGGACAAGTTTGTTGCTATTCGGTTTTAACGAGTTTAATGACAAATACAACTCAGTCCTTTTCAATTTTAGAGAGTCTGAAAGGGATGGAAAGGAGACTCCAAAGATTCTTTTTCGTCATGTAATCCCTTAAGTCCGAAAAAGTGTAAAATAATATGAAAGGGATGAATTTTTGATAGTTTTAACAAGCCGAACAAGAAAAGCGCTTGATATTTTTGTGTAATAATCCATAAAATCCAAAAAGATTAAAATCTAGAGGAGGGATAGCACTTCCGATGAATTTAACGAGTCGGAGAGGCCAATCGCTCGACAATCTTTTCATATTTTACGAGTCAGTTGAAAAGAGCTTAAAGGAGACTCGTTTTCGAGAACGAGTGATGATTTTGGGTAGCGTGATTCCAGTTAGGTTTGGAATTTTCAATGACGCAGTGTCACAAGGATGGCTATAGAATCACTCTTTGGGATGTCCTCGAGGGGTTAAACCATTCATATGGGGTGAATGATCGGCTAAAAATTTAGTGGAGGTGATGATTGGGAACATTACCAAGGCTCAAAAGCTGGTGATAAGGCATTCACAATGGTTATTTTTCGGTTCATTTTTTTATGAGCTTAACTTTGGGGGGAATTTTCTCATGACTTTTGTTTATTTCTTTAACGAGCTTAACTATGTTTGTAAAACTGCTCGTGGGGGTTATTTTTTTAACAAGCTTGAACCCTGCGGTAACACTGCTCGCCAGTCGTATAATAAGGATGTCTCATTCAAGATGCCATTTTGAAGGGGCTTGCACCTTTTGAAGCTTTGCCCTCAATCCTTTCTTTATGCAAGCTAGGAAATGACCAGCCTTACGGGTTTAAAGGGTTAGAGGTCCTACAAATTTAAAAAATAAATAGTTGCTCTTCACTTGCATGCAAAAAGGTTTGCATGCCCCCAGGTATAGCAAAAAATTCCCAGGTTACCATGAAAGTTCCCCGCATAGCAGACAGAATGCTTCCTTGGCGATGTCTACCAAAATAGGCAAAGGGGAGTGTTGTAGAGTTACTCCACTCACATAACTTTAATGAAGGTATCTTATTCCAGCCTAATCCCATTTTCCTATGAGGACAAGTGTGTCAGACTAGTCATATATCCTCTGCGGAAACCCACTCTATATTCGAGGTTTTCCTCTCGAGATAGACCAAGGTGCATGCCCCCTGGGTTTCAGTCACATCCTCCTGAATCGCTCGCGCTCATCAAGTGAACAGATTGGAGTTCGAGGAGACATTACTTACGTGAAAAGACCATTTAGGGATGGCATTTGACTATTTGCGATGTGTGAACCAGGGATTGACATTTGGTATACGAGATTGACCATTTTGCCTTCGTTCGGAAAACACATTACTCTAAAGAGTGAGGAGACGATGGCTCCCATGTAATAAATATAGTCGCATCCAAGGAGTAGATTATAAACTAAGGGTCCTTGAACTACCATCACGTTCATGTGAACGGTTTTCCTTCTTAAAGCAATGGGCACATTTGAAAGGATCCCTAATGGTCGACTGGTTCCTTTGTCAAAGCCTGTCAGATTTCTCATTTCATGCAAAAGTGATGGCGAACCAAGCGATTTCCAAGAAGTTGAGGAAAGGATACTCATAGAAGCCCCTTCATCGATGATGGTACTAGCCATGACCATTCTATAAGTTTGTACAATGATTCAAAATGGTACACTAGCTGGTAAATGGGGTCTGCCTAGTTGATTCCAGTGGAAGGAAACAACTAGGTTGCTTGGAAGTGGGACTGAATAGACGGCCGGGTATGACTCTAATGAACTTCCTTCCAGCAATAAAGGAATGGGTGGACTGCCCCCAAGTTCATTGGAGTCTGTGTTTATGAAAAGAATTTGAACGGTGTTGTTCTCTTTCTTTTCGGTGACCGTATCATTCGAAGATGAACACTCTGAAGGCACGACTGGGTCAACTGCCACCTCGACCTTTTGACTTTCATCTGGTATGGATTTAGAGGGTTCATTTTCAATGATAGATGCTTCAGCTGACCACAATGACGGGCCAGCCAGATTTTCAACCTGTGGTGGACTTGGCAAGAGTTTTTTATATCCAAGAGGGAGTCGTAGTGGTGAAGCAGGACGGTCATCCAAAACTCTTTTAGCTTCGTCAAGGAAGGGACAATGGTGGATGGCGTGATTGCCTTCACACAATTTACAAGGAAATCTGGGATTCCTTTTCTGTCCAGGTGCTTCACTTTCACTGGTTGATGGTGTGCATTCAACATGATCATCAGAGGTTGACACCACCAGATTGTCTAAACGAGGAGACCAGTCCCTTAAGATCCGTGGAATGCAGGGACAATCTCGGTGATAGTGGTCTCCATTGCAAATGACACAAGGAGGTTTAGGTTTAGACGGTGCGGTGTGAGGATTTTCGCTAAATGACGCTTGGTTGGCCCCTTTCGATTTTGCTTCCTTTTTCTTCTTTTCATTTTTCTCTTTCTGCTTCTTCTTCTTCTCAGTTACTTGATTTTTAGCTCTATCAGCTTTATCAAGTGAAGAGGAAGGAGGAGAGGGAGAATCAAATGAAGTAGAAGGTTGGGAGGCAACTCTAGTGTCATCTAGCTACTAACTAGACTGTTTAGGAATTACGGGATTCTGAATGACAGAGGTAGAGAAGAGCTAGACAGGCAAACCAATCGTCAACCCTGGAAGTGACAATGTGGCCATATGGGGTGCACCAACATCTCCCCAAGAGGAGAAGGGACTAGGATTTCTGCCAAGCAGAAATCCTTGGTTGGTAGACTCCATTTTTCTCAACCTAAAGACCAATGATGGAATTTGCGATGTTATTCCAATTAAAATAAATTTTAGATGCTTTGACACAACTTGTTTTTTCAATTTTAAAGAGTCGAGAAAAAACAAAAGATGACTCTAGTCGCGTTCGATTTTTATTGAGCCTGAAGTGACAAGTGCTCAGAGGACCTTTTCTTTTAAGGGGTCTAAAAAGGAGCAAAATAGACTTCTATGGAGATCTAGGCAGAGGGGATTACCAAACCAATTGCAAAACCGTAGAATAATTTTTACGGTACGACAGTCAATCTTCCTGAATGTTGTGTTCAATGCATTGCGATCGATAGGGTGGTAGACACACCTTCCTAAGGATAAAGGATGCAGCCTATTATGGTCTCCCAAAATATACTCGATGGTACATGGGAGCACAAGTCCGTACTGGCACTTGCCATCTTAGAGTGGAGGAATCACCCAACCAACAATGAAAACAATAGTTACCAGGTTTTACGATGCTAGAATACGTCTCTAGCCTAGACCTCTAGATGTTGTGTGTTAGGTTCCAAAGCATTGTTAGATTCATTAAATTTATTTTAAGTTGATATTGCTTAAAAATTTTCCTTTCAGGTTCACCGAGTGATGTGTATACAATTCCTAAAATGCAGTCTAAGATGATAAACAAACGTTTAATCTTCTTTCAGCAATGAAAATCCTAACTACTAAGGAAAGAAAGGTAAGAATCTTTCAACAAAGAGCACAGAGCATACGCTAAATGCACCGTCCTAAATCAAACCAAGCAGTCAAAATGCAAATGCACATGCATGTATTTGTTTTCAGCCTTCTTAATGTATGAATGATGATAAGAAAGCTAAGTGTAAATCTGAATTGTTTTCAAAGCGACAGTACTCAGCAAATTTCTTTTCAAAATGAATTGAAGGTAGGAGAGACACTTTGCGATTTCGAAATGAAAAATGCTTTTCGACACTTTAAAAACTACTAATTCAAATCATATGCAACAGTAACTATATAATCAACTATCAAGAATAATGGGATTTTTTTCTATGACTGAAAACGATATTTACGACACTTTGAGATCTAGAAATGACAATTCGACTATGCTACTTTTTTGCAAAAGAGAACTGAAAATGGCGCACAATACATTAAAAAACTTACATTTCTTTGTACTATGGAGGCGAAATAATGTAAGCGAAGGGGGTTTTCACAGAGACACACTAACAACAGACAGCAAAACTCTTGAATAGGACTAAAAACAGTGAGGAAAAGCCAAAGTCTGAAGGTGAAGTTAACCTTCCCTGCCCATCGCACCTGTCACACAGTGAATTTAGTATGCAGTGCACCTACTGCACTCGGGAAGTGCGATGCATACAGACTGCCTTGAAGGTAGGTTGCAATGGTACCAGTGTGAGACTTTGAATGAGTTTTTACTCACAATTTGCAATTCAGTTTAGGGATTTAGGCTGAGTAAGTGATGTTCAGTATATGTAAATCACAGGGTTGATCTAAGGAGGTTACAAGAGCGTAGACTGTTTGTAGATCGATTATTTAATTCATAAAAAAAACCCAGAGATAGACTGAAGCAACATTGATCTACTTTGCATTTGTATAACAAATGCAGTTCAAAGGCTAGCTGGCTTGGCTTCAGGATCCATCTGTAAGTTTATAAAAGAAACAAAGATAGCCTAACAAACAATCTCGTCGCTCCCTAGCAGAGTCACCATTTTGTTATCAGGAATAGTGTCCACTCAGATGCTGTTATTCCCACTGAGACTGGTAGCTATCTTAGAAACAAACAAGTAAAGTCTACTTTCATTTTCCTTTATGAAAATAGATAAGAGTGGAACAAACGAGACCAACCTTAGTCTTGTGCTTGATTTCCTTGTTTGATTCCTCTCCTTCCAGATAGAGCTTTGCCACTTCTTCTTCGTCTGCTCAGCTTCAAAGAGCACCTGTGGAATTACAACAACATACTACTATCAAAGAACAAAGATTTATATTCATAAATAACATAGGATCAGATATGTGTTAACCATACAAATGCATATATATAAGCAAACATACAAGAATATGGAGGAAATCTTGAGTATCTTTATTAAGATGAAAAGTAGCAAGAGGATTACAACCATATGTTCTCACCCAACATCATCCTCCAGCAAGAAAGCCCTTCTTCACCTCAAGTAAAGCTTAGATCACCCAACACCATGAAGTTTACACCAGAAAACCAACGACACTTCTCTACAAGATACAAGATTCTAGCCTCTGGATCTCTGTGATGAGGGATCCATATATAGATGATTGTAGGGAGGTGAGTCATCTTTTGTGGTCTTGATTAGTGTCCTCTCTCTAATAGTTCATGATTCCACTTGGAGAGTGATGATCTCTTACTCATCCTTGGTCGAAAACAGAGAGGAAAGTGTCAGAGGGGAAGCTTCTAGAAGATTCCATGATCTTCCACCTCACAATTTGTCCCTACCATTTGTCCATTCCCGACCATCACACCCTACAGAGGGGCCACTCAGTATGCATCACACCTTGTACACTGGGAAAGTGATATGCATCACACCCTCTGCACTGGGTTTTTAGTATGGTCCAATTTTGACCATTTATGAGCAGGTTTTAGTGGAGAACTTCTGGGAGATGATGTAATCAGCTGACCTTGTTCCTTTAGGTAGTGAAGCAACACTTTTAGGGACTTAGGAGTCCTTAGTTTATGGACATTTATGATTGGGGTTGAAGTGCCCAAAAATGTCTATAACAGTCTACCACCTGATTCAATATGTATATCCTGAACACACACTTCGTCAAAATCATCAGGATTAAACATCAGTAATGTATGATGCAAATATGAATGTAAAATGTGGATGTATTTTAATAAAGTTTCATGTGTATCCAATGAAATACCAAGTGCCAATGCTTTCTTTCTGAACTCCTGAGTAAACTCTTGAACACTTTGCCCTTTACCTTGCCTCAGATGCTGCTAATCAATAATAGCTTCTTGCATGTATCCCAAAGGATAGAACTATTTCCTAAGAGATTTTAAAACTTAGACCATGAAGAGATGATTTTACCTTTTCACTTTACATCTATTTGAGTTTTACTTTCCCACCAGATTAAAGTTGTTCCCCCCATTGTAAGTTTAGCTAACTGAATTTTTGTTTTATCATCAGAAATGTTCTGAATACAACAATACACTTCTAACTACTTAATCTAGTTATCTAACTTTTCAGGATTCATTTCACCATCATAAATAAGTAAATCAAATTTTACATCAAGTTTCAAAAGAGAGGTTGTCTTTGACTTCTCTTCTGTTTTGTATTCTGAATTGGAATAATAAGAAGAAGGAGAAGGGGATGATGTAGATGATGGAGGTGAAGGATGTTTATCAGCCTTTCCTTTACCTTTGTCCTTCTTTGATGTCTTTGAAGAGGAAGTTGCATCTCCCACCTTCTTGTCTTCATACAGTTCTCCTAACATCTGCTACATAGTCAAGAATTCTTGTTGAAACTGTACATCACTCATTTTAGTTTTAGTGTTTTCACCTACATCAGATCCTGTCATGGTCGACTTATGAATGACTCGTCGCTTTCCAATCTCTAGATCAATCTACTCAAGGATTCCTTCTCCACGTTGGGCCTTTGACCTTGTTAACATTTAATGGCAAATTCTACAAACACAACCTCCTCTGATACCAAATTATATGATCTGAAATGATCATGAGTTAAAACAGATGTAGAATTGATTAGCCATTAATGATTTGAATGTTAACTGAAAGTGCGGAAACTAAGAGAATTGATTGAGAAGAAAGACTTTATGACAACTAATAAAACATAAGTAAGATGCAAAATAGTAATGAAAAACACAAATACACAAAAATACGAGACAACAATACTGATTACGGAGTTCATCCTTGATGGACTACTTCTCTAGGTCTGCTTTGAGGATATTAGGATTGAAACCAAGGAGGTCGATTACACAAAGAATTGACCATACTAAATATGCACGCAGGAAATTTTGAACACTTTCATAAGAAATCGCTTTGAACTATATTTCCAACGCCTATCATGGTTCCTAATTTTGACTCTCGATGCTCTTGTTACACTAAGAACAAAACATCCTCTCACTTCCAAAATCTTCATACCAAAACTCCAAAACCACTCTAATGCCTTCAATGAATACACTGCCTTTAAAAAGGCCTACAGAAACACTCAAACCTCCTCAAGCTAAATTTGGGATGAATAAGATGCATTATGGGGTTGTTTTGAGTCTTGGTCTAGTCAAGAGTTGATACCTAGGATAAGGTTCATGGTCTTCAAATTAATATTTTAAGAAAACTGCAAACAAAACCCATTTTTAAACTTTATGATAAAATAAACCCACTGGAAGCTTGTTGACCGGGTGGAGGAGGTTGACCGCCTGCATGTGAATAGGGCAGTCTAATTGTTGTTTTACATCTATGGTTTATCTATTCAACAGTTCCAGTTGGTTGACGGTGACACCATTATGTGAATAGCGCATTCCCCTAGCAATGGCGGCAATGACTGGTAGTGAACTGCAAACGGTTACCTGACTGTGTGGTGATGCCCTCGCTGCTCACATGTTACACTGACATGGTTAATGCAATTAGCCAACTATTATCCCCGTTCGATGTGAAGGCTAATTGCAGTTACCCAAGAGGTTTTCACACGACTTAATAGCTCCGACACAGTCATCTGTCCGTGGTTTAGGACTATTCAATAACCTCTGCTGCAAACTCTAACAATGTTGTTAGCATATCCTCTCACATGGGTGTTATAGGAAAATTTTAGCACATCAATCCCAACTTCTAGATCTGTATTATTAGGGTCCATCAACCCCTAATTCAGTTGTTTTCATTCCCTATTGAAGTTAACCTGCAACATGCTTGCCTCCCAAGAGTTTCATGACACCATTCATCCAAAAAATGTCCCTAAGTATGTCATCGCAGGTGGCCTTCTATTTGGCTCCAATGAATGGCAGGCACTACACTGTTTGGGTGCTAGGCATCGTACCTAGCCTTTGTTACACCTGTGATGAGCGAGATCCATCGAATTTTTCAAATGAATCCATTGGATTCCTCTTCCATTGTAGGCTTCTAGATGTTTTTAGAAGAATTGGGCTCACTTTTGGATGAGGAAGGAGATGAATGAACCTTAATCCATTATCCCTTCCTCCATGGAACCACTTCCCAAATATGGCAAAATATTCATGAGGGCCATTAATGGCCTAATCCCTTCAATTCAGCTATAAAAGGACCAGGCATTCAAGGATGGTCTAAGTTTGGAACTTCTTGAGCTAAGGAAATGCTGCTTGGATGAGATTAGTAGAGAGAGTAATGTTATAATGTCAAATTGTTGTTTCCATGAGGAAAGAAGGGTTTGAAGATGGAAGGATGACACTGAATCGAACATGCATCTACATGGGTTGTAATCTTTGCTTCCATGAATAAAGAGTTCTATGCTTTTTCCATTCATGTGCTATGTGATGTATATTGTATTTTCGATTCTATAATATGTTTAGTTAATAGATCGATATGTATGCTTTGATGGTTTTCTATCTCGGCTTGCGTGCAAGTACCTTTCAAGCGAGTTAAGTATGGAGGGGAGCGGCAAAAGCAGTCAAAGGGAAGAGGGATCGAGTGAGAGATATAGGTTGGTACTTTTGCTCCTCTTTCTTTTATTTGTTATCTATAGGAAAAGAAATGGAATTACTTTAATAGTTGTTCTAGACTTGCTACTAGGTCTAGGGGTTAGTTGTTCGAAAAGACACTAAATTTGCCCATAACAAAATGGTGACTCCACTGGGATCAATTTTATGCCTTATAGTAGCTAATCAATCTCTTATAACACTTTGACATAATTTACCCTCTATTTCTCAGCAAATTCAAGTTCAGTTCTCTGAAATTTGAGTCAATTTTGAGCATAAATTTGTCATTTTGTAACCATTGCAGCTCTGTAACTGATAGGGTGCTATAAATTGCACCCTCTGCAAAGAGATAGTGCTATGCATTGCACTGTCCCTCACTCTGGCCTACGCTGATTCCTTTTGGATTAGTTTTCCCATCTAGGATTTGAAGCCTTAAGTCAATTTTTAGTTGTTTGAATTGTCTGTTGGATTCAAATGATTTCTTATCTCTGAAAGCGGTCTTTGTTTCCTTGTTTAAACCCATTTTAGACTAGATTGTTAAATGTTTGTTTATGTATTTGTTTTATCATTTACAGTCCATTGTGGAAAGTAGTTTCAGTCAATTGTTTTGTCAAATACGAAGTGTTATAAAATCTTCCTTCATTAAAATAATCGATTGGTCTACTTGTGCATTTGATTCATATTTTCATTTAAGTGTCGAAAATCTTCATTTCCATAAATTTGAAAGTGTTGTTTAGTCTTCATTTATCTTTAAGTTAAATTGTCATAAATCGACATTTTTGTGAAAAAAAAACTTTTGAATCATTGTGCATTTGTTATTTTTAGTGCATAATTCACATTAAGGAGAACTGAAAAGAAAAAGAAATACATGTAATTGCATTTCGTAGATTGAATGTGTGTGCTTAAAAGGAATGGTTAGGGAAATGCATTAGTGAGTGCTCTTTGTTGTTTGATCCAAAAAGTACTTGTTTGCTCTTTCCCTTCTAGCTAGATTTTCATTGTCAAAATGGAAAGAGTGCTTCTCATTTTAATTGCATTCTTAGGAATTTTGGAAAACATCACGTGGTGAAAACCAAAGGCAAATTTTAAAGAAGATCAACTTAAAATTTATCTCAATTAGCCTAATAATGCATTGGAATTTAATGCAAACATCTAGAGGTGTTTAGGCTAGAGATGTGTTTCAGCGCCTTAAAACCTAGTGGTTGTCATTTCATTGAGGTTGGATGATTCCCCCTCTCTGAATTGGTAAGTACTAGTACGGACTTGTGCTCCCTGTACCTTCATGTATATAGTGGGAGACCCCAATAGGTTTAAATCCTTTATCCCTAGGAAGCCGAGTATGCCGCCTTACCGATCACAATGCACCAAAAACGGCATTCAAGAACACTGACTTTCGTACAACAAATCCTTGGTAATTTCTCTTTAATTTACCACCAAGGTGTATATTGAAGTTTTGTGATTAGTTTGGTAAACCCTCTTGCTTAGTCTCTCTAGAGTAGTCACTTTTGCTCCTTTTCAACTCCTTAAAATAAAAGGCCCATCTGAGCTCTTGTTCTTTCAAGCTCATTAAACAACGAAAGTGACTAGAGTCATCTTTTGCCTTTTATTGACTCTTAAAACATGAAAAAGCAAAGTTAACTTCTAGTGTCGTAAAAATTAATTGACCATGGATAACATCCTCCGCGCTTGTTTTTAGTTGATCTTAGGTTGAAACATATGGCGAAAAATCCAGAGTCCACCAATCAAAGAATTCATTTTGATGGGAATCCTAGTCCTTTTCCTCTATTTGGAAATATTGGTGCTCCATATATGGCTACATTGTCCCTTATGGGATTTACCATTGGCTTGCCAATATGGTTTTTTCAACCTCCTTGGTTCAAAATGTTGTGATTTCTTCGCAATCGAGTACACCTCCAATTGGACAAAATCAACCTCCGGTTGATCCTAAGGTTGACCCTTTGCCTTCTTCATCGGTCATTTCTTCCTCCCTTTCTTCCTCTTCGTCTGGTGAAAGTACTGGTACTAGTAACCAGGTGGCTAAGAAGAAGAAGAAAGGGAAGAAGAAGAAGAAGAAGCAAATTCAGCAGAAGGGAAGCCAAGCAACCATTGCTTTGAATGCAACATCTGATGAGAAACCATCCGTCAAGCCTCACAGAGTTCGCTATCCATGAAAAATTTGCGGGGGAGACCATCTTCTTCGAAATTTTCCTGAAATTCCTTAGATCTTAGAAGAATGGTCTTCTCGTTCACATCATCCAGTGTCATCAACTTTTGGAGATCATGTTGGTGACACACCATCAACTAGTGATAGTAAAGTTCATGGAAAGAAGAGTGATGTTAAGTTGCCATGTAGGTTATGTGAAGGGAATCACCCCACTCACCTTTGTCCCTATCTGGATGAAACCAAGAAATTGTTGGATAACCATCCTACTTCACCGCAGCGACTTCCATCTGGTTACACGAAACTATCCCTAAATCCTTCACTAGTTGATGAATTGACTGACTCAAATCAACCATCGGTCAAACCCACTCTCTATGAAAGTGAATCCTCTGAGTATATACCCGACCCAAATCAATAGTTCGAGGTAACAGTTGACCCGATTTCACCTTCAGTAAATTGTACCTTTCCCGAAGAGAGTAAAAATGATACACTGAAGTTATTTTTGTTTATTCAGATTCTAATGAACTTGGAGGCAGTCCTCTTGTTCCATCAAGATAGGAGGAAAACCCTCCCACTCTGGTAACTCAAGAGTTTAATCCTCCTATTTGTATGGTACCCCCTCCAAGTAGTCTAGTCACTTCCTTTGATTGGAATCGACTAGCAGGATACCGCCTTCCTTCTTATGTGCCTTTCCAGATCATATTACAAGTTTGTAATATAATTATATCTGGCACTATTATAGATGAAGGTGCATCTGTGAGTATCCTTTCCTCAATTGCTTGGCAAGCGCTCGGTTCGTCGTCGCTTGTGCTTGTTACACAAAATCTGTTGGGTTTTAATAAAGGAACCAGTCAACCATTAGGGATCCTCCCTCAGTTACCTCTTACTTTGGGAGGAAAAACCGTTTATCTTAACATGATGGTACTCCCAAGCCCATTAGATTACAATTTACTTCTTGGGCATGACTATGTTTATGGCATGGGAGCTATTGTTTCAACACTCCTTCAAATGATTTGTTTCTCGCATGAAGGTAGGATTGTCACTGTTGACTAGCTTTCATTTCCCAGTCCAAATATAGCTCCTAGTCAACCATCTTCCCTAAATGGTCCATTTATATTAATGGTATCATCCCCGCCATGGGTTAATTATGTGGCAACCTATTCCATACCTACATCAACTGACGCTCAATTCAGTGATGTTGTACATTATGTACTGGGGGCATTGGAACCAGATCTCTCCTTCATGACCTATTATGGTTTGTGATCAAGAGTATGAGGATAGTTCATTGTCTTGTGTCAACCTCATTAAAAAATGAAACAAGGATCTGATGATAGTTTGTTGTCTTGTGTCAACCTCGTTAAAAAATGAAACAAAGAAGTCTGAGGATAGTTCTTGGTCTTGTGTAAACCTCGTTAAAAAATGAAATCAAGGATCCGAGAATAGTTCATGGTCTTGTGTCAACCTCATTAGAAAATAAAACAAGGAGTTCGAGGATAGTTCGTGGTCTTGTGTCAACCTCGTTAAAAAATGAAACAAGGAGCTGAGGATGGTTCATTGTCTTGTGTCAACCTTGTTAAAAAATGAAACAAGGAGCCCGAAGATATTTTGTTGTCTTGTGTCAACCTCATTAAAAAAATGAAACAAGGGTCTTCGAGGATAGTTCGTTGTCTTGTGTCAACATCGTTAAAAAAATGAAACAAGGAGTATGAGGATGGTTCATTGTCTTGTGTCAACCTCGTTAAAAAATTAACCGAGTCCGAGGATAGTTCTTTTATTGTGTCAACCTCATTAAAAATGAAACAGGCCTCAAAGGATAGTTCGTTGTCTTGTGTCAACCTCGTTAAAAAATGAAACAAGGGTCTTCGAGGATAGTTCGTTATCTTGTGTCAACCTTGTTAAAAAATGAAACAAGGGTATACGAGGATAGTTCATTGCCTTGTGTCAACCTTTTAAAAAAATGAAACCAAGGGTATGAGGATAGTTCTTTTACTATGTCAACCTTGCTAAAAGAACGAAATAGGTCCATGAGGAAAGTTCCTGGTCTTGTGTCAATCTCATAAAAAAATGAAACAAGGAATCTGAGCAGAATTCCTTCTCTTGTGTAAACCTCATTAAAAAATAAAACAAGGTCCCCTAGAGCAAAGTTCCAAGTCGAGTCTTTGAATAGATCGCGTCAAATCCTAGTTGAGTCTTTCACTTGATCTCATAAAAGAACCTTCATTCCATCCACCTGATAGCCACGAGTAGTCTACTTAGGTGAATGTAATGAAGCTTGGGGGGCATGCACCTAGTGGTAAAGATAAGGTTCCCTGTAGGTTATGTGAAGGGTATCATCCCATTCACCTTTGTGCCTATCTGGACAAAGCCAAAATGGTGTTGGATAACCGTCTTGCTTCACTACAGCAACTTCCATCTAGCTACTGGAGACTCTCATTTTCATCATGCTGGGGGCATGTAAACCCATCTCAAGCATATTTTTTCATTCCGAGCTTGTGTAAAAATGAAACTGAAACCAAGCATAGTTTGTTCATTTCAAGCTTGTGTAAACATGAAACCGAATCCAAGCATAGCCCCCTATGGTTCAAGCTTGTCTAAAAATGAACCCATTTTCCATTTTTAACCCTTGTGATTTCCATTCTATTACCCCTTTTGTTAGATGAGCCTTGGTTGTTTTCATCCCATCGCCACCATCACTTTAGCCGATCATACGCTTTCACTTGGTTGTTTTACATTTTTTGAGGGACAGTTGCAGTGAGTGGTCTTATTAGCTAGCCTCTTCACATAAATCAACATGTTTTGAGAAGTTCCAACATCATCGGAACCAATTACTACCCTAGACACCATTTGTTTCTTAAAAAGGAGTCTTATTTAAGCTCTTTTTAGACTCTCTAAACATGAAAAGATTGCCAAGCACTTGTCGTTTCTAGCTTGTTAATGGATTAGAATCGATATCTACTCAGTATAGTTTTACCCCTTTTTCGGGCTCAGATAGATTAACTACGAAGAAGGCACTCGTTGGTCAAACATTATCAATAGGTTCTCTCTTGTATTGTTTTATGTTTTTTTGGGCTTGAGAGACAAATGTATGAAAAAGAACTTTTGGAGTTCTCTTTTAGTCCCTTTTCAGACTCTCTAAACATGAAAAGGACCAAGTTATCTTTGTCGTTAAACTTGTTAAAAGCATCACATAGTGACAAACTTTTCCATCTATACAAGACCAAGCTTCACCTTCCATAGACTCGTTAAAACATCAAATGGCGATGGATTCACTCGAAGGCTCGAATTATACAACAAGAATATCTTACCCTCCTCAAGATTTATTAAAAATAAAGAGGTATTGGTCAGAAATGAATGGGGAAAATGGAAAAATTTGGGAACACTTTATGGTAGCAGGTCGCTCTTGAACATGACACTTTCACCTCATCACCATGACTATGTGGGTTGGGTCATTCAGCTTGATGGTTACCACACCGTTGGTCTATCATATCATCCATCACTTTTTTTTGGGTCAATTCTACCAATTCACTTTAGTGTCGCCGATATGTTCAAGATAAGTCCTTCAGTTCAAAACTTCATCCTTTACGATATTGTACACCTTCATTTTCATGCCTGCAATTCCTAAACCTTTTGTTCTTAGTCGATGTTTCATATCCAAAATCATTTACCTCGTTTCATGTCATTGAAGTGGGATACATCAAGGCACACCTGCGATGAGTTTCTTCTTGTCTACATTAGCACATCATCCAAGAAGTTGAATTAGAAACACCCCTTCTGTACCTTGAGCCTTGCATACATCAATGGCAGGTTTCTTGCTTCTGCTGATAGGTTGACATCACTAGCCTTTGACCGAAAGACTTCGTATGGTGTTCAACATCAAATCATTTATTCACACCATGTGAAATGTACTACAGTACCTTGAAGGTCATTATCATTATCGATGATTCCTCTCGCATCTGTTAATAGCTTACATCATTGGTTGGTAATGATGTCTCTCCATGTTCAACTTCAGATCATCTATTCACATGGTTAGACTTGTACTTGAGTGAAAGATTGGATGAGATTGAAGACCCCGGATCTAGTTTCATCCATCCGGGCTATGATATATTCAGGAGTACTAAATCAAATGTACAATGGCCTTACATTCAAGGTAATCCATTCATGGGTCTACATCTGTAGATGACTACATTTGTACATGTAATGAAATTTTATAAAGCTAAGCATGGATATTCCTTCCCTCAGCTAATTGTGAGAAAAAATCAAAGTATCATGATATTTGTATTGTAACTGATGCAGGTCACCTTCCGATCCGAAACCTTCTCTTCAAAGTGGTAAAGCATCTCACTCAACATGGTTATTTTCGACTTCATGATTTAGGGGGCATCTGTTATAGGAAAATTTGCGCACATCAACCCCAACTTCCAGATTTGTATTATTAGGGTCCATCAACCCCTAATTTAGTTGTTTTCATTCCCTACTGAAGTTAACCTAGATCATGCTTGCTTCCAAAGAGTTTCATGACACCATTCATCCAAAAAATGTCCCTAAGGAGATCATCGTAGGTGGTCTTCTATATGGTTGCAATGAATGGTAGGCACTACATTGTCTAGGTGCTATGCATCACACCTAGCCTTTGTTACACCTGCGATGAGCGAGATCCATCGAATTTTTCAAATGAATCCATTGGATTCCTCATCCAATGGAGGCTTCTAGATGTTTCTAGAAGGATTGGACTTGCTTTTGGATGAGGAAGGAGATGAATGAACCTTAATCCATTATCCCTTCCTCCATGGAACCACTTCCCAAATATTGCAAAGCATTCATGAGGGCCATTAATGGCCTAACCTCCTTTGTTCAGCTATAAAAGGACTAGGAATTCAAGGCTATTCTAAGGTCGGAACTTCTTGAGCTAAGGAATAGTTGCTTGGATGAGATTAGTAGAGAGTAATGTTATAATGTCAAATTGTTGTTTTCATGAGGAGAGAAGGGTTTGAAGCTGGAATGATGATACTGAATCGAACATGCATCTACATGGGTTGTAATCTTTCCTTTTATGAATAAAGAGTTCTATGCTTTTTCCATTCATGTGTTATGTGATGTATATTGTATTTTTTATTTTATAATATGTTTGTTAACAGATTGATATTTATGCTTTGATGGTTTTTTGTCTCGGCTTATGTGCAGGTACCTTTCAAGTGAGTTAAGTACGGAAGGAGTGCCGAAAGTAGTCAAAGGGAAGAGGGATCGAGTGAGAGATACAGGTTGGTACTTTTTCTCCTCTTTCTTTATTTGTTAGCTATAGGAAAAGCAATGGAATTACTTTAACTGTTGTTCTAGACTTGCTACTAGGTCTAGCGGTTAGTTGTTCGGAAAGACACTAAATTTGCAATGACTGGCAGTGAACTGCAAACAGTTACCTGACTGTGTAGTGATTCCCTCATTTCTCACATGTTACACTGACATGGTTAATTCAACTAACCAACTGTTATCCCCACTCGCTGTGAAGGCTAATTGCAGTTACTCGAGAGGTGCTCACATGACTTAACATCTCCAACACGGTTATCTGTCCATGGTTTAGGACTATTCAGTAATCTCTGTTGCAAACTCTAACCATGCTATTAGCATATCCTCTCACATGAGCCTAACCCCTCGCGGTTCCAATGCGGTTTAAGCCAGCAGTTAAAGACCTATGGGTTATATTAAGTTTTAATACATGGTCAGAAAGTGGTTTTTTTTCAATATTATGTTTTTTAATGCATAGGTTTATGTAATAGGGTTGGCATTAGGTTTTTCACCATAGGTTTGTTACATATGAATTTTATCATAAGTTTAATACACTGAGTTACATTTCCATTTAGGGTGGTTACCTTTAACTAAATAAACCATATACAACAAATTGTCACATTGCGACTTTGATTTGGACCACATTTCCACCATGAAGAACTTACAATGAAAACAACACTAGAAGAACTGGAGAACACTGGCAAAGTTGATGAAGCTGAAGATGACTTGAACTCTCCAGATACATTAGACTAACAAGATCCTCCTGGATCAGTTATACTATGTTAATAGTTAGTGGAACACTTTTACTATCCCTTGCCAAGGCGAGAAGAATAATCTTGGAAGCAGTACGGGATCATATTGTCTTGAATCTCCATGGAAAATAAACTATGTTTGCGATGTGGAAAGAACTGACATAATTATTCAAGAATAGTAGTGACCACAAGAAGTTGGTGTTCAAGGATAAAATTCGAAGTATCAAGATGTAGAATAATGAAAAAATTATGCAGTATCTAAGGAAGTTTACACAATTTCATGATGAAGTTGGCAGGGTCAGTGTTAATGTCCCCAAAGAAGACTTCGTAACCCTATCCCTTATGGGCCTTCCAAAATGTTGGCATTGCTATCAATATTTAGTGAATGAAAGGGAGAAACTACCATGTTGGGAGTGCTTATGATCTGATTTGGTATAGGAGGAAAAAATTGGTAGAGGACAAGAAGGTGTTGTTGGAAAAGGTGGACACTTTGAAGAATACTGAAGGAGGAATACTAGAGAAGGGACTTCATCTAAGGGTGAGGATGAAAAAAAAATTTCTTTGGATGGAAAGGAAAAGAAGGGAAAATGGAAGAAATCCCAATCAAAACTAGAATCCAATAAAGGGGTAAAGAAGAAAGATTTTGTTAAATAATGAAAGATTTGTCAAAAATTAAATGCTTCCATTGTCATGAATTCAGGCACTATGCCACTAAGTGTCCATACAATAAGGAAACCAAGAATACCTTAGGAGGAGGAGTACATGAATATTTGGCTTTGTATTTCAATCTTGAATTTACCCTAATTGCATGCATGGATATCACAATGATATGGAGCATGTAGTACTTGGACTCACGTGCATCATTCCATATGACAGGGATTAGAGACTTTGTCAGTGACTTGTAAGAAAAATATTTACAGATGCGCATTGATATGGGGAACAATGAAAGGTATAGCATGACCAATATTAGTATAGTCACCTTTCATAGGGAGTCAAACTCCACCCTCAACATCAAGGATGTAATGTTCATTCTAGACCTAAAGAAAAATATACTCTATTGCAATTTTGGAAGACTGTGATTATGATGTGCTCTTTAGCAAAGGAGTTGAATTCTAGGGACACATAGCCATGAGATAGGTGAATAAACCAGTGTTCATGGGAATAACCTATACAACTTAGATGTGGAGGATTATGTTGCATTGAGCATAAAGTCGGAGAAGGTGCAGAGCTACGATGTCATTGAAATTTGGCATAAATTACTTAGCCATTGGCATCATTGCATGTTTGGATGGGGTCCCTAGGTTCAATCTTGGTTAGTTTAACCAGTTTTTGGTTAGAATTTTTTAAATAATGTAAAGTCTCTGCGAAATGGGGAAGTGGAGTGCATAACTAAGTAAGATTCAAAGGAGATTTATTACCTTGCATGGGTAAGTGATAGGGTGGCTTTGAGATTCACCCATAGGTCACGGGCCATGGTATTTTAATATAAATGCTATAAATATTTGTAGGTTTTAAACCTGTATAGAAATTACCTGCATATGAATTCTAAAACAAAGAAAATAAACAATGTGAGAGCATAACACATAAAACACATACGCACAGAGATTTCCCCTGGATTCCAAAACCGGGACTACCAGCTTGATTTTTCATTATGTTCCTTTCAATGTTACAATACATATTTATACATGCTGAAGCATCCAATACCATGGATCAAAAACCATCGCGTCCAAAACCATGGACTGAAAACCATAGGTAGGTTTGCCCAACCTAATATAGGGTCCAATATTTTTTTCCGGGGCGTTGCCCTGGACCCCGTAGAGGGGGGCTATCGCCCCCCTTGTGACCCCCCCGTTGTGTAATTGGCGCAATGAAGGCGGGGCTCTGCCCCCCCTCTAACACAACCCAACAATCTCCCACTTCTTGTTTTCTTTCCACAGGGGGCCACACGAGAGCTTAGTCATTTTTCCAGCCCTGAAACGCCCATTGTTTCTCTACACCAAGAGAACTTCTCAGAGCTCACAGATTTTGTCAATGCATCTATAGTATTCTTGAAAGTGTCCACCTTTACTAGCAACACCTTTTTTTCTTCTATCATATCCCTCACAAAGTGATACTAAACATCAATGTGCTTTGTCTTTGAATGATAAGCAGGGTTCTTTGCCAAGAAAATTGCACTTTGGTTGTCTCAGTCTATCCTTATAGCTCTCTGTACCAACCCCATATTTGAACACAATCTCTGCAACCAAACTACTTCTTTGCTTTCATGAGTAGTTGCCATGTATTCTGCCTCTGTAGTTGATACTGGCACCACAGATTGTTTCTTACTCATCCAACTGACTGCACCTCCAAATAGGTTAAACACATACCCACTTGTAGATCTTCTCTGGTCCAGATTTCCAGCCCAGTCTGCATCAACAAAGCGATGAATATCCACCACTCTGTCTAATCCTGGTCTTCCTTGGTAGCACAAACCATAATCACTAGTGCCACACAAATACCTGAAAACTCGCTTCACTGCTGTCTAGTGCTCCTTCCCTGGTTTTGACATAAACATGCTCAATACTCCCACTGCATGTGCAATGTCTGGTCTAGTACAGACCATTGCATTCATCAAGCTACCGACTACACTTTCATATGGAACACGCGACATGTCCTCTTCCTCTCTTGTGTCTTGGGACACTATTCAGCAGATAACCTCACACCTATAGGAATAGGAACCTTCACTGGTTTACTATCCTACATATTAAACCTCTACAGTATTGTCTCGACATACTTCCTCTGGTTAAACCAGAGCTTCCTCTTTGCCCGATCTCTTCTAATTTCCATGCCCAAAATATAGTTTGCCGCACCGAGATATTTCATGTCGAATTTGAAGGACAATTGGGTCTTCAAATCCTGGATAATTGCTTTGTCATTTCCAACTAGCAACATATCATCCACATACAAGACCAGATAAATAACACGGTCACCAATTAATTGAAAATACACGCAGTGATCTGCTTTGCTTTTGGTGAAGCTAAGTCCCCGTATAAATGTATCAAATTTCTGATACCACATCCTTGGTCATTGTTTTAACCCATACAGAGACTTCTTTAACTTGCATACCAGTTCTTTCGTACCCTTCACCACAAAGCCTTAAGGTTGCTTTATGTATATTTCCTCTCCCAAATCCCCATGAAGAATGTTGTCTTCACATCCATCTATTCTACCTCAAAATCAAAAGAAACAACAACAGATAAAAGTAATCTAATAGAAGTTACCTTGGCAACAGGAGAAAAAATATCACCAAAATATTTTCTTGCCACCTCGGAATAACCTTTTACTACCAACCGAGCTTTGTATTTCTCCACCTTCCCTTCTGCATTTGTCTTCTTCTTGAACACCCATTTGCTGCCAATGGGTTTCCTTCCAGCTGGCAACTCCACCAGATCACAAGCCTCATTTTTGTGCAAAGATGCCATTTCATCAACCATGGCCTCTTTTTAGAGTTTTCCATCCTCTGAATCTACTGCTTCCTTCACAGTTCTAGGATCATCATCATTCATAGATAAAGCAAAATTTGAATAGAAAATAGATGGACTATACCTTTCTAGCTACCTTCTTTCTCGAACTGATCTTCTCACACCCGAAGTTTGTGGCTCTTCATCTTATGATTCCTCCTCTGTTGTAGAGTCTGATTCTTCCTCCTTTAGCTCAAAATCTATCTTCTCAGGTTCCTTTGGTTGGAATTCATGTTTAATAACATCTTTTACCTCTCTGAACACCACATGTTGGTTGTACACAACCTTCCTTGTTATTGGGTTCCAAAGCTTATAACACTTTAAACCATCCTTATACCCAATAAAGATTCACTTTTTAGATTTACTATCCAACTTGGTTCGTTTCTCCATTGGATCATGTACATATGCATCACATCCAAATACCCTCAAATATGAAAGAGAGGGTTTCTTACCAGTCCATACCTCTTGTGGAGTCTTATCCTCCAACGCTGATGAAGGTGATCTGTTGACTGGGTAACATGCTGTCTCCACCGCCTCTACCAAGAATTCCTATCCTAACTTGGCACCACTGAGCATGCTTCTTTCCCTTTCCATCAATGTCTTGTTCATTCTTTCTACAACTCCATTTTGTTGAGGTGTATATGGAGTAGTCTTCTGTCGTGCTATACCACACTTCTTATAGAATTCTTCAAATTCTTTGCTGCAGAATTCTCCACCATTATCTGTCCTCAGCACCTTTATCTTCTTCTCTGTCTGATTTTCCACCAGAGCCTTAAATTCTTTAAACCTGTCAAAGACTTCAGATTTCTTCTTAAGGAAATATATCCATGTATTCCTTTGAGAAGTCATCTATAAATGATACATAGTACACAGACTTACCCAGTGATGGAACTTTCACAGGTCCAAACACATCACTGTGCACAAGCTCTAATATTTGTTTCATCCTCTTACCACCAGAGGAGAAACTCACCCAATTCTGCTTCCCATATACACAATTTTCATAGAAATCAAAATCTAGAGAGCTATTACTCATACCTTCTACCATACCTTTACCATGAATTATTCAAAGGCGCTTCTCTCCAATATGTCCAAGCCTTTGATTCCACATCATGGATTTCTCTCTAGAGACCACTAGATTTTCTGCTCCACTTTTAGGAACCACATAACTATTGCACCCATCAACAACAGTGCTACCTTGCAGCTTGTATAGAGTTCCAATCTGAACTCCCCGCATCAATACCAGTTCTCCCTGAACCATCTTGCAAGTATCCTTCTCAAACACTGTTTTCACACCTGCATCATCTAGCTTAGTTACAGAAATCAGATTTATGTCCAATGCAAGAATATGTAGAACACCTGGAAGTGTTCTAACCCTTCCACCTTGCAACTTCAACTTTACTTTTCTGCTACCAATGATTCTAGCCTTCCTGTCATTCCCCAAGAAGACATCGCCACCATCATATTTCCCATACTCGCAGAACCACTCTCTATGGGGAGTGAAGTGAAAGGATGCACCTGAGTCAATCAACCATGCCTCACAATCTACATGTGTATTCGAAGAAGCCAGGTAAACATCCCCACCTTCATCTGAAGTAGATTTTGCCTCTGCAAAAGGAGCATCATCATATCCCTTTCCTTTATCATGACCTTTAGATTTACAGTCCCTTTTGTAGTGCCCTTCCTTTCTATATTTCCAACACACCACCTTTACAGGTTTTCCTATAGATTTAGATCTCCCACTCGATGACTTATTTTTGTTTCTGTTCTAGGACCATCCTCGTACAAACAAGGTATCACCGTTATGGCTCTCCATATTTTTCCATTTTATCTCCTTCATAAGCAAGGATGAGACTATTTCATCAAACTACAAGGTAGTTGTATTGCTACCTATTGCAATAACAAAACTATCCCACGAACCTGGTAGAGAACACAAAAAACTGATGCACTTATCTTCATCTAAAATTTTAATATCAACAGATAATAACTGACTTACCATAGTATTAAATGCGTTCATATGCTCTGTCACCAAGTCTCCATCTTTCATCCTCAGGTTATACAACTTTTTTCGCAGGAATAGTTTATTCACTAGAGACTTAGATTGGTACAAATTCCCTAACTTGTCCCACAAATCCTCAGCCATAGCTTCTCCTGATACATTTAGCAATACTATATCTGAAACACACAATCGTATTGTGCTCTTTGCCTTTTGATCCAACTTCTTCCATTCTTCATCGAACACTCCCGTTGGTTTAGTACCTGGATCTACTGCGATCCATTGATCTTTATCCACCAACAGATCTTCCATCTTGAGTTTCCATAACTCTGACCATTAAATTTTTCAATCTCTATATTTCCACTACTCGTCATCTTCTTTCACCACCAGAATCGATCCCACAGATCTCCCACTGAACATGGTCTACCACAGGCTCGAGCGAAACCCCTCAGCAGCAAAGGCATCCCCTTGAAGCCAAAACAACTTTGATACCAAATGTAGGTTTCAACCCCGTACAAAAATTACCTACATACGAATTCTAAAACACAAAAAATAAACAATGCGAGAGCATAACACATAAAACAAATATACATAGAGATTTTCCCCTGGATCCCAAAACCGGGACTACTAACTTGACTTTTCATTATGTTCCTTTTAATGTTAAAATACATATTTATACATGTCGAAGCATCCAATACCATGGACCAAAAACCATTACGTCCAAAACCATGGACCTAAAACCATCGTGTCCAAAACCATGTGCGAAAAACATCCACAAAACCATAGGTAGGTCCACCCAACCTAAAGGGTCCAAAACCAAAATTTTATAGGTTTTGCCCTGGACCCCATAGAGTGGGGTTACCTACACCCCTCAAACCCCCTGTGACTCCCCCAGCTACGCAATCGGCGCAATGAAGGGCGGGCTCCGCCCACCTTCTAACCCCCCGGTTAACTATGTGGGCTAGTCATGGAAAGAATATAACACAACCCATCAGCCATGCCTGATGAAGATATATTGGTGAGGACTGCACTAAACGCAGTCTCCAAAGAGTGGGAGACATTTTTCCAGAGCATAGTGGGTAGGTTGAATCTTCCAGATTGGGAATAATTCTGGGCAACTCTTCACCAAGAGGAGATTAGACAGCTGAGCAAGACAGGAAGTAGCAGCAAAGGAGTTCGGATCACAAAGGAAGAGGAAGAGGATGCAGCTTTAAAATCTGTAGGGAAGTAGAAGAAGATGAAGAAAAAGGACCTCTCCAAGTTCAAGTGCTTCAAATGTGGGGAACTAGGTCATTATGCAAACTAGTTTCTGAGGAAGAAAAACAAGGGAGAGGCGTTTGACTCCAGGAAAGTGCCAACGAAAGTGGAAAAGGAGGTAGAGGAGGATGATGATTGTGCCATGGGTGCTCATGTACCTCTAGAGAATAGGTGGGGAGACATCAAGTTACAGTTAGGAGGACTACAGGTGATGAGGGGCAGGATCCTTGAGGTACCCAACATCTTGGATTATACCTTGCTACAGGAGCCCAAAAGAGAGAGTAGCAAGACTGGAAGATGTCAGTAGAGACGGTTGCTTATGAAGTGACAGAAAGTTCTATAGTGCATGAGTCCCCAGGCAGCATGAGGCTAGAAGGATGGAGTAGTACAAGAGACACAGAGAGTGTTGCAATGGTACAGGATGGCACAGAGAGGTTTGCAGCGGTGCAAGATGTAGGGAGTTGTTGTAGCAGCACAGAGGCAATAGAGGGAGCACTTGATAGCGGCAGAGAGAGCTTCAAGATCAGGAGTGTTTCTACCCTAAAAGGGATGTCATTAGTTGGGTGGATCAGTTACTTACTTCTCAGTAATTGAGTTGTAGTGTAGTAGCACGATGCAACATAATGAGAGGGGGTTGCAGTGCAGATGCAGTGTTGGGAGAAAGGACCAATAGCAAAAGGGAGGAAGAGGGTGTTGCCATATGGATGCAACAGTGGTAGTGGCAGGGCCATGGGCAACAGTACAGGATGCAGCAGTGCAGAGGATGTTGGGTGTGGAGGCCTAACATCAGCAATTGTACCTGTGCCATATAATCATAATAATGCTTACTGAGGAGTATTACTAGAGAATAGTCCTCGCTAAGAGGGAGTGTTGATTTTGGGTAGCATTCAATGTGATCTAGACATGAAAATTCATGGAGACACTAAAACACATGAGATATCCAAGACCCAGAAATAGTTTGGGTGGATCCTAACCAGTTTGGGAGATATTAAAATAATTAATAATTTTAACGGAGTTCCTAAGTGTAAACTTAGGAAAAAAAAAATATTAATGGGTATTAATATAAAACTGAGTTAGAAGGTTCCAAAAGTCATGGATCAAGCCAAATATAATCTTAGCCATTGATTAGAGATGTAATCTTGGCCGTTGAAGGACCAATAGGAAAAGTGTAAGAGGAGGCTTGAGGGTTAGTTGGAGAATACACTAGAGTGATTAGTCATTCAATTTACTAGAGTGGGGTTGATAAGTAAAGTAGAATCAGTGATCAACAGCGAGGGGCATTGAGTACTAGATAGAGAGGCATAGATAGTGCCAAGAGACTAGCACAGAGGCATAAAGGTACATGTAGAAGCCAACACAGGCCATGCAGAGCCCAACAGAGAAATCGCAGAGGCTAGAGGGCCTACATCATCCACGCAGAGAGTAGAAGGAGTGACACAGAGGGTCCCATAGGTTGCGCAGTGTCTTAGAGGGCTAACGTACAGGGTTTTGAGGCTGACTCAGAGGCCAGGAGGGCTGATGCAGTGCTCCGTTGTTGCTAGAGAGGGTTTCATGGGGCCGGTTTTCTGAATACTGCTTCCAAATATAGAGGTATTTCTACCGATTATTTTTCTTTGTCGGGTGAGCCAGTTTGGCACCCAATTGTACTCAAGCATATACTGCATAATAATAAACCCCTAGAATTGGTGCACTAGTTTTCCCGCATTGGGTTTTTCTAGGGGCGAGTTGTCCAAAAATAACGGTGTCACTTATGTGTTTGTTTTCTTTTAGTTGTTGACCTATAGATGATTGAGACTGTATTGTGTTTATTTTGTTATTTATGTGTTTTAAATAACTTGTTTGTAATTAACAAGTAGAAGAAATAAACCAGAAGAAGACAGATTAAATTTCTAATGGATAGACTTAGAAATTTCAACACAGTGCGCCCTGGCAGTTCTTTGTGAATGAAAAGTCAATAATGCACAGATGTATGATGTTGGGATGGGGTCCCCTGGGTCAGTTTTGGGGTTAAAAACCCAAGTTTTGATGTAATTTCTTGTAAAATATGTAACGTCTTTGTGATTTATGGATGTGGAGCGCATAGGTGATTAGGAGTAAAAAGGGTTTAGCCCCTTGTTAATGTAAAGTTGAGTCGACTTTGAGATCCACCCATGATCCATGGACCATGGTATTGTATAAATAGGTATGTCTTAGAGAGTCTAAGGCATGGCTATGAGATCATGGATGTATTCAATCAATATAAGATAACGAAGAGAAATGGGTCAGATATGGGAGAAAGGCTCTGCAGCTGAGTGCACAGAGGCCTAGGTAGAGTCTGCAGCTAAGTGCGCGAACCCCTGCAGCTGAGTCCATGGGGTAGTTTTGAGTCTGTAAATCATAACTGAAGATCAATAAATAAGATTATCGAAGAATTCCAATGTTTATCTGTTTACTTATATTTATTTATGAGTACGATATATGTTGTGGATAAATAATGTATTGATGGAATATTGATTAAGAAATGAGTGAATCTATTGAATAACTGCTAGATGATGTATGCAAGCATGTTTATGTAACTATGTGAACACTCTGATGAATTATCTAATGTTTGTTAATAACACAAGCTTATCTGCATGAACCCTAGTCTAGAATAGCTTTTTGATGCACGTAAGTGGATGAACAAACTATTAAGGATCCACAAAGATTAATCATCGACCTTCGTGAAGGTCTGAAGGCTGTTTAAGTGTAGTTGCAGTACCAAGCCCTAGGGGTGTATAGATCTTCATGAAGGAAGGTCTACAGTTCTAAAAGACATCAAATTGAACACTGGTTGCAGAAACTTGCTTCCAACATCCCCCCATACTACTTAAAGTGAGACTACAGCCTGCACTACGCGGGTTGTTGCCAAAAGGGCCAGTAGTGTAGGGTTTTTTGGTTGGGGCAACTAACTCTGAACTTGGGCCATTGACATGAATGGAGTGATCAACTTGAAGAAGAAAACAATGTCATTTGAAAGGAAATCGCTTCGAGTTGTAATACCATTGGACCTTGCAGAAGGGTTGCGCTACACTGAATTTGTCCACGATTACAAGGAAAGTGAAGATGACTTTGATCAAATCTACAAAATCACAATGCGAGATCAACACTGGATCAATCCAACAGCACATGGACAGATTGCATGGGACTCGGAGAGTTCCTGCACCTATGATTCAGATGAAGAGTTGGAACATTGACATAATTGGTTGCATGAAGTATCTACACTACGCTGCAATATGATGACTAAATCACTGCATTCTGATTCGTCAGAGGTAAGGAATTTACCTTATTATGATGGTTTAACTGACGTGGATAAGTTTTTTCATGCATTTGAGCATGAAGTCCCTGAGCCTCACCACTTCCAAGCGTTAGATTTGGCACCACGCACTATGCCCACACAATGGTGGGGTATGCACAAGGATAGATTTGATGGATGGTGGGATTATAGAAGAATGACAAGGTTGTGGTTTGGTCGAACTAACCTTAGATTGACTGAGAAATATGATGGGAGGGATGACCTACACGATCACCTAGCGATGTGGACTAAAGTGTATGGAACAAAGCCACAGTCAGAGCAGGTACACTTTTTTTTCCATACTTTAGACACAATCCCCATGAATTGGTATTTGGAGACGGAGCTCCACCATGGCACCACGGATTGGGACATATTAAGAGAGGGATTCTTAATGACCTTCAATTTTGAAGATGGGTTCGAGAGAATAGATGAAGCCCTGTGGTGGGCTCCAGTATTGCAGCAATAATGTTGCAACTCCTGGGACTCCCTTCTTTACTTTTATCAACCCGGTCGTTCGTAACAAACTTGGAAGTGACGGTGCTGTATGCACAAGTACTAGCTCTTGCCGCAGCTGTCACTTGGTCAGCTGGCACAAGTCTGCTAGGGGCTTAAGCCAACTTCTATGAGCTCTTAGAAGAATCTTTTTAATTGATGGATGAAAGCTAACTCGAAGGAAGTTAATCTATTTGCGAAAAGAGATTGAAAAACTAAAGGAAAGCGCAAACCCTAGCAAACCCTAATTCTACCAGCTAGTCCTACTGATGCAAAGAACAGAATGCAAACTACTGAAAGAGATGCCATTACTTCTATGAAGGTAAAATACATGTGTCTAGACTACCTCTATCTGAAGAAAACATCTTTTCGTATTTTTGATTAAGTTGTCAAGTTTTATCATGCATATGCTTTCACTGCTCTTGACTGTGCAGGGGTGGATCAAGGAGGAGGAATGCTTGGAAAAGGTTGGGAAGGTTCATAGAGGATCTAAGGAGTCCCCAACATCCTTTCAGAGAGTTTCACAAAGTTTGGCTATCAAGAAACCTCATTTGTGAGCTTCTACAGGAAGTCTACAGGGGTTCTACAGGACGTTCAGAGATTTCTACAGGATGTTCAGAAATTTCTACAGGATGTTTAAAAAGTGGATTTTAGAGAATGGGTGAGTGGGGGAAGGTGCATGCATGGATAAGGAGGTAGGATAGGGGCCTGGAGTAACCCAGAAACTGGTGGGTGGAGTGGTGAGAAGGTGTAGGAGGCTGACTTGGCTTGAAGAAGGCTAAGACAATGATTGAGCAAGAAGGTAGGGTTACGTGGAAAAAAAGGACAGATGGGAGACGAGGAACCTAGCTAGGAGATGGAACAGGTGGCTCAGATGATGTTTTAGGTGGATGAAAGAGTGGTGGAGATGCCCTGCACGGTGTACGTGCAACCGAATCAACAAAGTCTTGCAAATGATCAAAGTCCTAGCTAATCTAGTCTACCTATCAAAAGCATAAATGAACAATAGCTTTATTGGAAAGAAAACCATGTACATCAACTAAGCAAAGAAACATTTTAGAGCTCTAAACCCATAACTAATTTCTACAAAGGAAAAAAGTACACTAAGGATTGCATGGTCAAGCAAACTAGTGTTTATGTTGGGGCAGCACTGTTTCTTCAATTCCAGCCCCTGATCCAATAAGGATGAGGTGAAATCGAGAGTGTGGTTGTCCCTTTTCTTTGGAGCTTTTTCTATTATTATCTTACCTAAACACCTGAAGAAATTCTATTCATAAACAGTGATCTATCCAAGCAACATAACTAAATCTACCTAACATAAATACGTTCAAATGCATAAAGGGAAACAGTGATGCATAAAGGAAAAGTAACAGTATAGAAAGGAAGCCCTAGGCTCTCAGGTTGGGCCCAACCTTGAGAGCTATGGCTCCTATGGAAAACTCAGAGTTGATATAAAATTGAACTGCTTCTCATTATCAAAAAATAGTCATAAGAGTGATGCCAAAAATGGCTACAAGAGAACAAAGTAAAGCTAGCAGCATTGTGGTGCAAAATATGAAATGGTTTCAAAAATCCCTTACGAAGGCTGAGGCCTCAACATTTATACATCACGAGGGCCCTAGATGGCCTCCTCAATTTGTGGAACTTGGCTGTCCAAACTGTGAGTTAGACAATCCCTTCTAAAAATCTGCTTGGCTGCCTTCTAGATTCGGTTTTGGTGGTCTTTGGAGCTCGAAGTTGGGGATGAAGATCCCGAGGAAGGGTTATTTAATGCCATGGACAACCCCCCTACGAATCCTAACCTCAGGATTGGCTGTCTTTTAGCCCATGATTGCTCGGTTTTGCTCCAACATGTGTCCAAAAACCTAAAATAAGCACGTGTTAGCCACCTAGGAAGAGTGACTACCCTTATTCGTACAAATGACATAATCAATACTGAAGATAATGCATAAGCTATGGAAAATCAAGGATTGAACAAGGACTGAACAAGGATAATTAGGCCAAATGAGCCCAACAAGTTACCAATTTTGGGGCTCATCACCCTGCAGGAGGTTAAGGTAGTGATCTTCAGAATACCACAAGAACCTCTGGAATGGGTCTAGCTGGATTGGGGCACCCAGCTGTGCCATGCGCTGGAATGTTATAATGTGACAGATGAAGGGGAGGATGATGATCCAAGAAATATTAATATTCCAGAGGCAAAGGGGCATCATGAAGTTGAAGGTCCACAAATAGAGAATTTAGACATCACCGTTCCATTGAAAACCAAGCAAGTAAACATTGGGACTAAAGCAGAACTGAAGTTTGCAAAACATTAGGGATTACTGGGACGACACTATAGTGGATAGGTTTGTTGAGGTAATCCACGAATAGAAGGATCTATTCCCTACTAATTTTTCAGACTTGAAGGGCATAATATGAGACTTGGGCGTTATGAAAATCACTCTGAAGCCGAACGCGAAGCTTGTTGTGTAGAGGCTATATTGCCTAAATCCTAAGTATAAGGAAAAGGTTTGCTTGAAGTTGGATGAGATACTGGGAATAGGCATCATAGAAATTATGGAGGAGTCTGATTTGGTAAGCCCGATGGTGGTTCAAGAGAAGAAACAGAAGGATGAAATAAGGATTTGCATAGATCTGAGGAAGCTCAATGATGCCTGTGTCCATGACCCATTCCCATCACCATTTACAGATGAAGCATTGGACAATGTTGGAGGGCAGGAGGTCTACTCATTCATTGATGGGTTTTATGGGTACCATCAGATCAAGATCGCGCCAGAGGATAGGAGAAAAACAACCTTCACGATGGAATGGGGTTGTTTCCAGTATACCGTGATGCCGTTTGGGCTCAAGAATGCGACGATGATATTCTCTCGCGTAGTTATAGCAAAATTTAAAGAGTTCATCTATAAGTTCTTGGAAATTTACTTTGACAATTGGAAGGTATTTTGTTTAGTAAAGTGACATGTAGCAAGTCTCTGCCTAATGTTGGATACGTGTCACAGATACTAGATTGTGCTGAATATGAAGAAATGCTTATTCTGTGTCCCCTTTGGGATTTTGCTGGGTCATGTGGTGTGCAATCAAAGGTTGATGGTGGACCCTACAAAAATCGCAGTGATAGTGAATTTGGAGGCCCCGAGTAGTGTTAAGAAGCTACGCGCTATGTTGGGACATACTAGATATTATAGGAATTTCATCAAAGTTTATGCTCAGATCACCACGCCCATGGAGAAACTATTGAAGAAGCATGCTACATTCTGTTGGGATGAACAATGTCAACATAGTTTGGATGTGTTGAAAGAAAAGATGGTCACCGTGCCGATCTTGGTCTTCCCTTATTGGAAGAAGGAATTCCATGTACATGTTGATGCTTCTTGCATTGCAATGGGTGCAGTGCTAACACAAGCCGATGAAGGTGAGCTGAACCATCCTATAGCCTTCGCAAGTAGGAAATTATCAAAGGCCAAGAAGAATTACTCAACAAAAGAGTGGGAAGGATTGACTATGATATACGTGTTTCAAAAGATCAGACACCATCTGTTGGGTGGACATTTCAAGATTTACATAGATCATTCTACCCTAAAATACCTAGTCAATAAGCTTGTGTTTGGGGGGAAGATCTGCCGATGGTTTATGCTATTCTAGGAGTATTACTTTGAGGTCATTATGAAGCTACGAAGGTTGAATGCAAGACCTAACCATCTGTCGCAGATCGAAACAGGACAAGAACCTACTAATTTGGAGGAAGGGTTGTCAGATGCGCAACCTTTCGTGGTGCACATGGTGGACAATCATTTTGCAGATATTATTCACTTTTTGACTATGGGGATGGCACCATAAGGGTATACTAGTCAGCAAAAGAAGGAGCTAGTAGTGCGCACGACAAACTTTTTGATGATTGCGGAACATGTATTTAAGATGGGTGTAGACGAGATATTGCAATGATATGTGCCAGAGTTTGAGAGAAATAGCATTCTTGCGGAAGCTCATGGAGGAGCTGCGGGAGGACACTTTGCAGGAAAAGTGACTGCGTAGAATATTTTGCTCAAGTCTATGGTGGCCAACGTTGCATAAGGATTCCAAAGCATATTGTAGGGAATGCAATGCATGTCAACGAACTGACAGACCATCGTGGAGGGACGAGTTGCCACCAAATCCTCCAGTGTATTTCCAACCATTTGAACAATGGGTGATTGATTTCATTGGGCTGATTCAGCCCTCGGGGAAGAAAACTATTGCACACTACATCATCACCACGATGGAGTATCTAACTAGATGGGTAGAGGCATAACCGATTAAGGATTGTACAGGGGCTACAACAACAAAGTTTTTGTTTGAATATGTCTTAACTAGGTTTGGTTACCTGAAAGTGTTGATGAGAGACAAAGGTACACACTTTTTGAACGAGATGATCAGTGCACTAACGGAAGAATTCAAGGTTTACCATCAAAAGAGTACACCATATCACCCACATGCCAATGGAACTGTGGAGGAATTCAACAAGTTTTAGGAGAATTCACTAACGAAGATCTACAACGCGTGATGAAATGACTAAGATGTGTCTGTACCTGCAGTCCTATGGGCGTATAAGACTACTTGCAAGAAGCTGACAGGGCAAACATCGTTTAGATTGGTCTACAATTTAAAAGTTGTGATGCCAATGGAGTATATTGTGCCTAGTCTATGCATAGCAACTCTCACAGGTATGGCAGATCGTGAAGCCTTGGAGGAACAGCTCACGCAACTGATGGAGCTTGAAGAGGATCGATTCTTGGCTAGATTCCATCAACAAGTATAGAAGGAACGTGAAAAATCCTAGCACGATCGACACATCAAGCTTCGCACATTCAAGGTAAACGACCTGGTCTTGTTATTTGATAGTAATTTTATTAAATTTTCAGGTAAATTTTAGATTCATTGGCTGGGGCCATATATTATCAAAAAAATTATAGATGGAGGCGTAGTTCAGATCATCAAGCTGAATGGAGAACCTTTTCCAAGTAGAGTGAATGGGAATCGATTGAAGCTGTATATCGAGGATCCTACGCAATGGCTATATGGTGGCAAGATAATCTTAGTGCTCTAGGTAGTTGCAAGGGAGCACAAGACTATAAACTACACTACTAGGATTAGAGGACTACGAGGTGGGAAAGTCGCGCAGAGGATGATCAAGATGAAATCTTTGATGCTGCATGTAGGGGACTATGCTATGAAGGAAAGTACCACGCAACACAGCAGGAAAGCGACTGTTGGAGTCACTATTCATGATTTGACAGCTAGAAGACGATTAAGAGGAGCAAGCTGGCAGCATTTAAGGCCAAAATCTTTGAAGATCTGCCTCCAAAACAACATTAATGGTCAGAATTTGGGGGGAACGATCGAATTTTAATTCAAAAGCCCCTATATATTACGCGTGTTGGTCCATCAATGAACACTTTGTACACTTGGAGTCTTTGCTGAAATTTGTTGTTTGTCGATGAGTCGAGTGTTTTGGGAAGAATTCCTTGCCCACACAAATGTTTCTCTGGAAGCCCGTGAGTTATTTATGGAAAATATGACTGCCACCAACCTCATTGAGGCTTTGAGTGTGGAAGCAGTAGTATCTCATGCCTGAGGCCTTGAAATATCAAACATTGAATCTATGCCTATGGTGCCCATGGCACTGAGGTCACCAAGGCGGAAACAATCCATGGCAAAGGAGAATCCTTAGCCATAGCTTCTCCTGATACATTCAGCAATACTGTATCTGAAACACATAATCGTATTGTGCTCTTTGCCTTTCGATCCAACTTCTTCCATTCTTCATCGGAAACTCTCGTTGGTTTAGTACATGGATCTACCACAATCCATTGATCTTTATCCACCAACAGATCCTCCATCTTGAGTTTCCATAACTCAAAACTCTGACCATTAAATTTTTCGATCTCTATATTTCCACTGCTCGCCATCTTCTTTCACCACCAGAATCGATCCCACAGATCTCCCACTGAACAGGGTCTACCACAGGCCCGAGAAAAACCCCTCAGCAGCAAAGGCATCCCCTTGAAGCCAAAATAACTCTGATACCAAATGTAGGTTTCAACCCCGTACAAAAATTACCTGCATACGAATTCTAAAACACAAAAATAAACAATGCAAGAGCATAACACATAAAACACATATACATAGAGATTTTCCCCTGGATCCCAAAATCGGGACTACTAACTTGACTTTTCATTATGTTCCTTTTGATTTTAAAATACATATTTATACATGCTAAAGCATCCAATACCATGGACCAAAAACTATCACGTCCAAAACCATGGACCTATAACAATGTGTCCAAAACCATGTGCAAAAAACATGCACAAAACCATAGGTAGGTCCACCCAACCTAAAGGGTTCAAAACCAAAATTTTTTGGGTTGTGCCCTGGACCCCATAGAGTGGGGTTACCTACACCCCTCAAACCCCCTGTGACACCCCCAGCTACGCAATCGGCGCAACGAAGGGGGGGCTCCACCCCCCTTCTAACCCCCGGTTAACTATGTGGGCTAGTCATGGAAAGAATATAACACAACCCATCAGCCACGCCAGATGAGGAGTATTGGTGAGGACTGCACTAAACACAGTCTCCGAAGAGTGGGAGACATTTTTCCAGAGCATACTGGGCAGGGTGAATCTTCCAGATTGGGAATAATTGTGGGCAACTCTTTGCCAAGAAGAGATTAGACAGCTGAGAAAGACAGGAAGTAGCAGCAAAGGAGTTCGAATCACAAAGGAAGAGGAAGAGGATGCAACTCTGAAATCTGTAGGGAAGTAGGAGAAGATGAAGAAAAAGGACCTCTCCAAGTTCAAGTGCTTCAAATGTGGGGAACTGGGTCATTATGCGAACTAGTTTTCGAGGAAAAGAACAAGGGAGAGGCGTTTGACTCCAGGAAAGTGCCAACGAAGGCGGAAAAGGAGGTAGAGGAGGATGAGGATTGTGCCATGGGTGCTCATGTACCTCTACATAATAGGTGGGGAGACATCAAGTTATAGTTAGGAGGACTACAAGTGATGAGGGGTAGGATCCTTGAGGTACCCAACCTCTTGGATTATACTTTGCTACAGGAACCCCAAAGAGAGAGCAACAAGAGTAGAAGATGTTGGTAGAGATGGTTGCTTATGAAGTGACTGAGAGTTCTACAGTGCATGAGCCCCCAGGCAACACGAGGCTAGCAGGATGGAGTAGTACAAGAGACATGGAGAGTGTTGCAATGGTACAGGATGGCACAGAGAGGTTTGTAGCGGTGCGAGATGTAGGGAGTTGTTGCAGCAGCACAGAGGCAATAGAGGGAGCACTTGATAGCGGCAGAGAGAGCTTAAATATTGAGAATGTTTCTACCCTAAAAGGGATGTCAGTATTTGGGTGGATCAGTTACTTACTTCTCAGTAATTGAGTTGCAGTGCAGTAGCACGATGCAACATAATGAAAGGGGGTTGCAGTGCAGATGCAGTGCTGGGAGAAAGGACCAACAGCAAAAGGGAGGAAGAGGGTGTTGCCGTATGGATGCAACAGTGGTAGTGGTAGGGCCATGGGAAACAGTACAGGATGCAACAGTGCAGAGGATGTTGGGCGGGGAGGCCTAACATCAGCATTGGTACCTGTACCATATAATCATAATAATGCTTAGTGAGGGGTATTACTAGAGAATAGTCCTTGCTAAGAGGGAGTGTTGATTTTGGGTAGCATTGGATGTGATCTAGCCATGAAAATTCATGGAGACGCTAAAACACATGAGATATCCAAGACCCAGAAATAGTTTGGGTGGATCCTAACCAGTTTGGGAGATATTAAAATAATTAATAATTTTAAGGGTGTTCCTAAGTGTAAATTTAGGGAAAAAAAATATTAATGGGTATTAATATAAAACTAGGTTAGAAGGTTCCAAAAGTCATGGATCAAGCCAAATATAATCTTAGCCATTGATTAGAGATGTAATCTTGGCCGTTGAAGGACCAATAGGAAATGTGTAAGAGGAGGCTTGAGGGTTAGTTGGAGAATACACTAGAGTGATTAGTCATTCAATTTACTAGAGTGGGGTTGATAAGTAAAGTAGAATCAGTGATCAGCAGCGAGAGGCAGTGAGTACTAGACAAAGAGGCATAGATAGTGCCAAGAGACTAGCACAAAGGCATAGAGGCACACGTAGAAGCCAACGCAGACCATGCATGGCCCAACAGAGACATCGCAGAGGCTAGAGGGCCTACATCATCCACGCAGAGAGCAGAAGGAGTGACACAGAGGGTCCCAGACGTTGCGCAGTGCCTTAGAGGGCTAACGTAGAAGGTTTTGAGGCTGACTCAGAGGCCAGGAGGGCTGACGCAATGCTCCAGTGTTGCTGGAGAGCGTTTCGTGGGGCCGGTTTTCTGAATACCTACTTCCGAATATAGAGGTATTCCTACCGATTATTTTTCTCCGTCAGGCGAGCAAGTTTGGCACCCAATTGTACTCAAGCATATACTGCATAATAATAAACCCCTAGAATTAGTGCACTAGTTTTCTCGCATTGGGTTTTTCTAGGGACGAGTTGTCCAGAAATAACGGTGTCACTTGTGTGTTTTTTTTCTTTTAGTTGTTGACCTATAGATGATTGAGACTGTGTTGTGTTTATTTTGTTATTTATGTGTTTTAAATAACTTGTTCATAATTAGCAAGTAGAAGAAATAAACTAGAATAATACGAATTAAATTTCTAATGGATAGACTTAGAAATTTCAACACAGTGCGCCCTGGCGGTTCTTTGTGAATGAAAAGTCAATAATGCACAGATGTATGATGTTGGGATGGGGTCCCTGGGTCAGTTTTGGGGTTAAAAACCCAAGTTTTTATGTAATTTTTTGTAAAATATGTAACTTCTCTGTGATTTGTGGATGTGGAGCGCATAGGTGATTAGGAGTAAAGAGGGTTTAGCCCCTTGTTAATGTAAAGTTGAGTCGGCTTGTTAATGTAAAGTTGAGTCGGCTTTGAGATCCACCCATGATCCATGGACCATGGTATTGTATAAATAGGTATGTCTTAGAGAGTCTAAGGCATGACTATGAGATCATGGATGTATTCAATCAATATAAGATAACGAAGAGAAATGGGTCAGATATGAGAGAAAGGATCTGCAACTGAGTGCACAGAGGCCTAGTTAGAGTCTGCAGCTAAGTGCGCGGACCCCTGCAGCTGAGTCCATGGGGTAGTTTTGAGTCTGTAAATCCTAACTGAAGATCAATAAATAAGATTATCGAAGAATTCCTATGTTTATCTGTTTACTTATATTTATTTATAAGTACGATATATGTTGTGGATGAATAATGTATTGATGGAATATTGATTTAGAAATCAGTGAATCTATTGAATAACTGCTAGATGATGTATGCAAGCATGTTTATGTAACTATGTGAACTCTCTGATGAATTATCTAATGTTTATTAATAACACAAGCTTATCTACATGAACCCTAGTCTAGAATAGCTTTTTGATGCACGTAAGTGGATGAACAAACTATTAAGGATCCGCAAAGACTGATCGTCGACCTTCGTGAAGGTTTGAAGGTTGTTTAAGTGGATTTGCAGTACCGAGCCCTAGGGGTGTATAGATCTTTGTGAAGGAAGGTATATAGTTCTAAAAGACATCAAATTGATCTCTGGTTGCAGAAACTTGCTTCCAACATCCCCCCCATACTACTTAAACTAAGACTACAGCCTGCACTACATGGGTTGTTGCCAAAAGGGCCAATAGTGTAAAGTTTTTCTAGTTGGGGCAACTAACTTTGAACTTGGGCCATTGACATGAATGGAGTGATAAACTTGAAGAAGCAGACAATGTCACTTGAAAGGAAATCACTTCGAGTTGTAATACCATTGGACCTTGCAGAAGGGTTGCACTACACTAAATTGGTCCACGATTACAAGGAAAGTGAAGATGACTTTGATCAAATATACAAAATCACAGTGCGAGATCAACACTGGATCAATCCAACAGCGCATGGATAGATTGCATGGGACTCAGAGAGTTCCTGCACCTATGATTCAGATGAAGAGTTAGAACATTGACAGAATTAGTTGCATGAATTATCTACATTGTGCTGCAATATGATCACTAAATCACTGCGTTGTGTTTCGTCAGAGGTAAGGAATTTACCTTATTAGGATAAGTTTTTTCATGCATTTGAGAATGAAGTCCTTGAGCCTCACCACTTCCAAGCGTTAGATTTGTCACCACGCACTACGCCCACACGATGGTGGGGTATGCACAAGGATAGATTTGATGGATGGTGGGATTATAGAAGAATGACAAGGTTGTGGTTTGGTCGAACTAACCTTAGATTGACTGAGAAATATGATGGGAGGGATGACCTGCACAATCACCTAGCGATGTGGACTAAATCGTATGGAACAAATCCACAGTCAGAGTGGGTACACTTGTTTTTCCATACTTTAGACACAATCCCCATGAATTGGTATTTGGAGATGGAGCTCCACCATGGCACCACGGATTGGGACATATTAAGAGAGGGATTCTTAATGACCTTCAATTTTGAAGATGGGTTCGAGATAATTGATGAAGCCCTGCAGGAGGTTAAGGTAGTGATCTTCAGAATACCACAAGAACCTCTGGAATGGGTCTAGCTGGATTGGGGCACCCAGCTGCGCCATGCGCTAGAATGTTATAATGTGACAAATGAAGGGGAGGATGATGATCCAAGAAATATTAATATTCCAGGGGCATCACGAAGTCGAAGGTCCACAAATAGAGAATTCGAACATCACCGTGCCATTGAAAACCAAGCAAGTAAACATTGGGACTGAAGCAGAACCGAAGTTTGCAAAACATTAGGGATTACTGGGATGACACTACAGTGGATAGGTTTGTTGAGGCACTCCATGATTAGAAGGATCTATTCCCTACTAATTTTTCAGACTTGAAGGGCATAATATGAGACTTGGGCGTTATGAAAATCACTCTAAAGCCGGATGCGAAGCTTGTTCATCAGAGGCTATATTGCCTAAATCCTAAGTATAAGGAAAATGTTTGCTTGGAGTTGGATGAGATACTGGGAGTAGGCATCATAGAACTTGCAGAGGAGTATGATTGGGTAAGCCCAATGGTGGTTCGAGAGAAGAAACAGAAGGATGAAATAAGGATTTGCGTAGATCTAAGGAAGCTCAATGATTCCTGTGTCCATGACCCATTCCCAACACCATTTACAGATGAAGTATTGGACAATGTTGGAGGGCAGGAGGTCTACTCATTCATTGATGGGTTTTATGGGCACCATCAGATCAATATCACTCCAGAGGATAGAAGAAAAACAACCTTCGTGATGGAATGGGGTTGTTTCCAGTATACCGTGATGCCGTTTGGGCTCAAGAATGCGCCGACGATATTCTCTCGCGTAGTTATAGCAGCATTTAAAGAGTTCATCTATAAGTTCTTGGAAATTTACTTTGACAATTGGAAGGTATTTTGTTTAGTAAAGTGACATGTAGCAAGTCTATGCCTAATGTTGGATACGTGTCACAGATACTTGATTGCGCTGAATATGAAGAAATGCTTATTATGTGTCCCCTTTGGGATTTTGTTGGGTCATGTGGTGTGCAAGCAAAGGTTGATGGTGGACCCTACCAAAATCGCAGTGATAATGAATTTGGAGGCCCCGAGGAGTGTTAAGCAGCTATGCGCTACGTTGGGACATACTGCATATTATAGGAATTTCATCAAAGTTTATGCTCAAATCACCACGCCCATGGAGAAACTATTGAAGAAGGACAATACACTATTTTGGGATGAAGAATGTCAATATAGTTTGGATGTGTTGAAAGAAAAGATGGTCACCACGCCGATCTCGGTCTTCCCTGATTGGAAGAAGGAATTCCATGTACATGTTGATGCTTCTTGCATTGCAATGGGTGCAGTGCTAACACAGGCCGGTGAAGGTGAGTTGAACCATCATATAGCCTTCGCAAGTAGGAAATTATCAAAGGCCAAGAATAATTACTCAACAAAAGAGTGGGAAGGATTGACTATGATATACATGTTTCAAAAGATCAGACACCATCTGTTGGGTGGACATTTCAAAATGTACTTAGATCATTCTACCCTGAAATACCTAGTCAATAAGCTTGTGTTGGGGGGGAAGATCTGCTGATGGTTTATGCTATTCCAGGAGTATTACTTTGAGGTCATTATGAAGCTACGAAGGTTGATTACAGGACCTAACCATCTGTCGCGGATCGAAACAAGACAGGAACCTACTAATTTGAAGGAAGGGTTGCCAAATGTGCAACTTTTCGCGGTGCACATGGTGGACAATCATTTTGCAGATATTATTCACTTTTTGACTATGGGGATGGCACCGTAAGGGTACATAAGTCAGCAAAAGAAGGAGCTAGTATTGCGTGCGACAGACTTTTCGATGATGGCGGGACATGTATGTAAGATGGGTGTAGATGGGATATTGCAATGATATGTGCCAGAGTTTGAGAGAAATAGCATTCTTGCGGAAGCTCATGGAGGAGCTGTGGGAGGACACTATGCAGGAAAAGTGACTGCGTAGAATATTTTGCGCAGGTCTATGGTGGCCAACACTGCATAAGGATTCCAAAGCATATTGTAGGGAATGCAATGCATGTCAACGAACTGACAGACCACCGTGGAGGGACGAGTTGCCACTAAATCCTCCAGTATCTTTCCAACCATTTGAACAATGGGTGATTGATTTCATTGGGCTGATTCAGCCCTCGGGGAAGAAAACTGTTGCATGCTACATCATCACTAACTAACTAGATGGGTAGAGGCATAACCGATTAAGGATTGTACAGGGGCTACAACAGCAAAGTTTTTGTTTGAATATGTCTTAACTAGGTTTGGTTACCCGAAAGTGTTGATGAGAGACAAAGGTACACACTTTTTGAATGAACAATCAGTGCGCTAACGGAAGAATTCCAGGTTTATCATCAAAAGAGTACACCATATCACCCACATGCCAATGGAACTATGGAGAAATTCAACAAGATTTAGGAGAATGCATTGGTGAAGATCTAAAACGCGTGATGAAATGACTGGGATGTGTGTGTACCTGCAGTCCTATGGGCGTATAAGACTACTTGCAAGAAGCTGATAGGACAAACACCATTCAAATTGGTCTACAATTTAGAAGTTGTGATGCCAATGGAGTATATTATGCCTAGTCTATGCATAGCAACTTTCACAGGTATGGCAGATTGTGAAGCCTTGGAGGAACAGCTCACGCAGCTGATGGAGCTTGAAGAGGATCGATTCTTAGCTATATTCCATCAGCAAGTATAGAAGGAACGTGAAAAATCCTAGCATGATCGACACATCAAGCTTCGCATGTTCAAGGTAAATGACCTGGTCTTGTTATTTGATAGTAAGTTTATTAAATTTTCAGGTAAATTTTAGATTCATTGGCTGGGGCCATATATTATCAAAAAAATTATAGATGGAGGCGTAGTTCAGCTCATGAAGCTGAATGGAGAACTTTTTTCAGGCAGAGTGAATGGGAGATCGATTGAAGATGTATATCAAGGATCCTACGCAATGGCTATATGGTGGCAAGATAATCTTAGTGCTCTAGGTAGTTGCAAGGGAGCGCAGGACTATAAACTACACTACTAGGATTAGAGGACTACGAGGTGGGAAAGTTGCGCGGAGGATGATCAAGATGAAATCTATGACTCTGCGTGTAGGGGGCTATGCTATGAAGGAAAGTACCATGCAGCACAACAAGAAAGTGATTGTTGGAGTCACTATTCATGATTTGACAGCTAGAAGACGATTAAGAGGAGCAGGCTGGCAGCATTTAAGGCAAAAATCTTTGAAGATCTACCTCCAAAACAACATTAATGGTCAAAATTTGAGGGGAACAATCGAATTTTAATTCAAAAGCCCCTATATATTACGCGTGTCGGTCCATCAGTGAACACTTTGCACACTTGGAGTCTTTGCTGAAATTTGTTATCTGTCAATGAGCCGAGTGTTTTGGGAAGAATTCCTTGCCCACACAAACGTTTCTCTAGAAGCCCATGAGTTATTTATGGAAAATATGACTGCCACCAACCCCATTGAGGCTTTGAGTGTGGAAGCAGCAGTATCTCATGCCTGTGTTGCCCATGGCACCGAGGTCACCAAGGCCGAAACAATCCATGGCAAAGGAGATGCAGAAGAAGGTAGTACCGATCTGTGCTTCCCCCAGGAAGCATATTGTGATGCTAACCCAAAAGAAAGACAAGCAACTGGCAAAAGGAAAAGAGAAGGTTGTAGACCTACAGGCTGAAGAAGGTCAGGGAGCCGAAGATGTTGGTCTCGAAGGAGCGGAGCTCATCACAAATCTCCCTCAGTATATCCTTTTGAGGAAGGGAAAGGAAAATATTACAAAAGACGCAGAGTCTTAGAACTTTTTCATTTCCACACCCTTGCTACCTGAGCAAGTGCCTTTAGAGGGTTCATGGCTCGCGCGAGTTCTGTTGCTGAAGATTGAGGACTAGGACTTAGCAGATCACTCTAGGTTCCCATACTTAGTGACATATAACTTCATGAAATGAGTATATTATGAAGGAACGGGTGTGACAACACTCGAAACAAATTAATGGGCCCACGGTGTTGAGCAATCTGGGCTACTCAACTTGCTTTTAGTGCCGCATTACCACCACACCCCAATTAACACAATTTGCATACGCCAGCTACTCACTCTGGTGCATGATGGGTGTTTATGGCTAGGAGCACCTATACCCATCACAGATATGTTAGTGCATAGGATTACACACTTGCCACATGAAGGGATGAATCTAGCCAAGGATTTTGGTAGAAAGACGAGAGAGAAAGAGTTGGTTAAGTGCATAAAAAACAATTATAAACTTGTGAAGAAGGCGCGAGGGTATTCCGTCTTGTCAATAAATGACCCTACAGTTCAATTGTACATGAAAATATTGGCTGGCAAGGTGATGAGGAAGTGTTGCGTGGATGAGGTTCTGGCACATATAGTGTATCTAGCGACTAAGTGCGCAAAAGAAATATTGTTCAATTGGTCGAGATACCTATGCCAAGAGTTCCTTGCAAATTACTGCGAGGCCTAGGATGACACCAAGACATCTCATTACGCTTGGTTTCTACTCTCCATTGAGTTGGTTACATGGGAGTTTCCGAAGGACAACCAGTTTCCTCCATTGGGAAAAGGATTACTAGAGGCCGCATAGTTCGCCTCCCTATGGGCTACAAAGGACCCTGCGCACATCACAGAGACTAAGATTTTTTGGGTTCTGATGGAAGCAAGTCTTCGTATGGTAGTTAGCCAGCACCCAAAGTTGTCTCCAACATTGTACACACAATTGTCAGTCTATGCAGCGTTCCAGGCTGATTTCCACTGGGTGTATATCCAGGCATGGAAGGACCCCGCACAGAAGTGGCATGACTTTCCCTATTTCGTTACAAAGTCTAATGTGTAGGAGGTAGTGGTGCACTGACCAGTCGAGTGGTGCACCCCTTCAGATTTCACTATTGGGCCAAGCACAGGTGCAAAGAGTGTAGCCACAAAGAAAATGAAGGAGGCAGCCAAGCAGGCTGCGCAAAAGAAGAAAGATGTTGCATAAAAGGCTCGGGTCGAGTGTTATAGCTCCAAATCTCACTATTATGGTTTGTGATGCTTCACTCATGGCCTAGGGCAACCCCTCCTTCTAGACTTGGTCCTAAATTTAAAAAATAGTGTTTTATTCCTTGTACGCGACATTGCCCTGAGTTAAACGCGTGTATACGCGGGTCTGCATTACCCAACCCGCGTATATGTATTAAAACACTTAAAAATATATATATAACTCCTTATTTTCGGGCGGAGATCGTGGGTTTTACCTGCTGATCACCTGTTAGTGCCCATGGCCCAACTGTTCCCAACCAACTCCTAACTAAAAAACTACTTTGGGAGTGGTATAAAAAGACATCAAAGGGAAGCCCTAAGGGAGGAGAGAAGAGAGAGAAAGGTTATTATACTGAAATTTTTCCCCTGACCAGGTCTGAAGACCCTTGTGCCTTCTACACTTCCCCCATTTGTACAGGAAACCCTTGTTTCCTTGTCTGTTGATGTTCATCCACTATGTATGGCATCATGGAGTGAGTCTTGGAAGGAGATATGCTAAAGGCTTGAGGCTGGACGGATCCAGAAGGAAGCTTTGCTTGGAGCCTGCGAAAGGTTACTCAGGTGATATTACTCCTTTTGTACATTCTATTTGTCTATATTAAAGAAACACGTCTTGTTTCCCAATATGCTTCTTCTTTATGTTTATGATGTTCATGCTTGAATTTCATATGTGAATGGTTGTTTAAAAGTTCATAACTAACTTCCTTCTTTTATAACATAAAGATGATTTCTTTATAAGTCTTTGTCCATATACTGCTGTATTCTTTGGAATTGGTTGTTTTACAAGACAAAGGAGTGAAAGGGACTTGAAGAAGGGTTTGGACCCTTGAGGAACTTCTCAAACGTAGGACCTGAGGTATACCCTTCTTACTTTAGAATTTACTTTTAATAGCATAATGGCTGTGTGAATGTGTGTTTCTCTGTTTAGACAACTTTCAGTCTGCTAGGGTTTCCACCCAAAAGCCCTAGGGGAGCTAATCCCTCAATAGAATTGGCAACTCCACTGGGGACAACACTCTTGTTGTTCCTAGTTTGGGTGTTTGTCAAGCCAATCAGGGCTCAGTTGCTTGTTGGTTTGCTGTTACTGTTTGGTCTGTTCTTGAACTTTAAGTTTTGCCAGTTTCTTCAATTTGTTTTTTATTTTTCTTGAAATCTTTCATATACGCTGTTTTCCTTAGTTACAGAAGCATGCGCACGCTTGTTTCCTGAAGTAAACCCACGTATACGCAGGTTTCCTCAGGCACAGTCGCATATACACGCAGTCTGCACATAAGTACAGTCGTGTATATATTGTAATTTTCAAGATTTATAAATTTTTGTGTCTCTGAAGGTTAATCTGGTGGTTTGATTCAGTTTGAAACAGTCATTTTTGTCAGTAACAGTTGTTTGTTTTACATCAAGCATCTTACTCTGATTTCTCTCTGATTGTAAGGAGTATTGGTCTTGTTTTGTTTTTGCAAGCGTCATTGTTTTTTGCTAAAAGCACGCAAGATTTCTTGTTGGAATCTTGGCTGCTCTGATTTATCAGAGCAGAAAGATTGTTATCAATCTTTGTGTTGAATTTGGTTTTTGGTGACTTTTTGTTTGCTTGAACAAAACCAGTTTTTGTGACCATCTACTTCTTTGTTTCATGAAAGTTGTCAATTGATACTTTCTTGAAATTGTCTTTTTGATCTTTTTTGGTCTTTGTTGCCAAAGCTTTCATTGCTGCTTTCGATTGTTAAAAAGCATCTTTAAACACATTTGTTTTTGTTGATTTTTCATCCATTGTATGGTGTCAGCTTGCAAAAGTGGTTGTTGCTTGTTGTTTCAATCGCAAAGTTTCAGTTTTGTTGAGAGCATTTTTGAAAAGACTTTTTTGTTGCTACTTTGAAGAGAACTTTTTGAAAAGTTTTGTTTCGCTTTCTTGAACATGCTTTTCATTTGGTTTTCTTTTGGTGAATGAAAGTGCTTTATGTTTGTCTTGAGTTTTTTTTTTAGTGTTTAGACGAAATGAATGGTAGCATCTCATATTCCATCTAAACATTCTAAGTGGCAAAAGAAAATTTGATAAGCAAAGAAACTTTCATTTCTTGTTTTTAGAGTTGTTTTCAATCTTGCATCAAGCATATAGTTGTTGCATTAGGATAGATTTGCATCTCTTTAGGCATAAATAGTTTTGTTAACTTTTGAGTGTGAAGTGTGAATTAATGAAAAGAAAAGAAAAATTTGTTTCATTAGAAGTTTCCTTTCGAACCCTGTAGAAATTACTCTTCATCAAAAAACAATGACAAGTGCACATGCATATAGTTAGGTTTTACTAATTTCTTTTGCGTCGAAAAAACACCACTAGTTTCACTTCCATCATCCCCTGACTTAAAGAACAGCCCATTTTAAAATCAAGCGCTAACTAAAATTCACTAGAACGTTTTCTTTTAAGTTAAATACACCAACAAGTTTTAGGATTTTAGGGCCTTGGATTAGGCGAGTGGAGAGTTAACTCTCCAAGGTAATTTAAACGTCAAACATAGGAGTCTGAATAACGAGAGAAAATCCAATAGCGTTAGGAAGACCAGGAAAGCTCTAGATCCGGGAGTTAAGCACGAGGGTCTGTGAAGACAGGGAAGAGAGATACCCCCTCTCCTACTTGTCCGAACTTACCTCACAACTATTCCACCTGGCTTCTGCGACGAGTTGGTATCCATAGTTGCTACTCCTAGGTAACTACATAGGTGGCTGCGGAGGGGAATCCCGTGGCACCTGAGGTCGACGTTGTATCACTCTCGACAGTACTACTGGAGGGCACCCTTGCGAAGCTTGGGGGCTTGCACCGGCGCAGGCTGTTGTTAAGAGGTCAGCGTAACTTCCTCTGTTACCTTCGCTGATAGGCCTGGGCCCTCATCATCCCAGACTATCTTCGGAAGGCCCCTTATTTTTCACTTTCTCGTATTTTGGTGTCCAGTCCTAATCACCCGGAGCGAAAATACTTGGAAGTTGTTTGACTGGCTGTATCTTTAGGGACTTTATAGTGGGTGCTCTGTGCTCTTAATCGGCCCAGTTTTCAATTTTTTGAGTCTTTAGTTAGATCTTAAAGAAGAAATTCAAAGTGGCTGACCGATCGCCTAGACGGTCTAAAAGACTTCGTGGTCTTTCACCACCGAGTTTAGAGCCTTCTCCGAGAAGGCGCAAAGGTAATAATACCGGTGGGTTTCATCCCACGGGAATTGATGCATCGAGGATTGATCCTCCTCTCGGGGGCATTAGTATTCAAGCAAGGCCTGGTACTTTCGCGGAACAAGAGAGGAACACTCCAGTTCTTTCTCGAGTTCACTTACAAGCGGAGGATAACATAGAGGTAGAAGAACTTTCAGAGTCGTTAGTGGCTCCGAATTCTCCCCTACCATCTAGTCATCCACACGTATTACAATACGTTGGGACTCCGGTGCACAAACCGTCAAGTCCAGGTTATGCTACGCGCTTACCTTCGATGACCACTACTAGAAGAATGGCTTCTACAAGTGCTACGACTGTACAGACTCCCGTATCTGTACAAGGGGGAGGAACTATTTCCATCCCCTCCGTCTCTTTATTCGGATCTTTTGCTAGCACGTCTTTTGTTGGGTCTACCTCCATTCCGTCCACGAGTGGAAATTCCCAAACCAATGCTTTTGGTTCTGGATTCTTCCCATTTGGCGCCCATTCACAGGGCATTCCTTCAGCTCCGTTCGGGGCCGCCATGTCCATGATGAGTGGATCGACTTCGTTCCAAGGTTTTCCATTCAGAATTGGTCATATACCACATTCCAACCCAACGATAGGATCCATGCCTTTTTCTTCTGTAGGACAAAGCAGGAATCCTTTCCAAGGTTGGAATAACCCTAGGCTTAGTAGTGCCGGAACTGGGAATCCATTTTTCGGCCAATATGGGAATAGGTCGTATACCACGATTAGTTCATTCCAAAGTATTCCTCCCCTAGCTTCGGCTTGGAATCCATATCAGGGGTTATCAACTC